>OMNZ01129301.1:0-12105 GCA_900303255.1 Lesueurigobius sanzi | reverse complement strand
AGAGTCTGCCAAAAAGACTCTTATTCTTCTGATACAGTACTTCTAATTACATTGCATTTAAGACCAAAGTCAGTCGCTTGGATACAACAGCCTGGATTTGATTTCTGTTTGGTGAAAGGCCTGCTGTCATCTTGCCTCGTTGCATCCTTGTCGTGCCCCCCATAGTCCATTAAAGACCAAACACCCAGTAATAGAGTCTGTGCTGATGTACAGGCACTTCTATAACATGGGCCGAATAGGAATCTTTCACACTCGGTCAAGCTGCATCAGCTCAAGAGCTGAACCAGAGCCAAAATTATGTTTGTTTCAAGATGCACAATGTAAAAAATAAGGCATTGTCTCTCATCTGCACTCGATTATCCTCTACTCATCTTTTCTTGTTCTTCACCTAACCGTCTCTTGACCTCTGACCCACGCCCCCATCCACATTAATATTATATTAATGTTATTGTAGCATTACAATAACATTGTGCCTTATAATGTCTGCAATGTACAGTGAGTCCCACAAGTATTTGCACACCCTGCAATTTTGCAAGTTCTCCCACTTAGAAATGAGGGAGAGGTCTGGAATGTTCATCATAGATGCATTTCCACTGTTAGAGACATAATCTATAAAGTAAAATCCGGAAATCACATTGTATGATTTTTTTTTAATGATTTATTTGTATGTTCCTAGGGTTCATTGCAGGGGTGTGCAAATACTTTTGGGACTCACTGTATGTATGCAACTTCTGTTCTTTTTTGGAAAGGCGCAGTAGTGCCTTGGTGTTCCCGTGCACCTGCGCGGAAATTCCTACTATGTGAATTGTATCCATTGATAATGACAATAAATTCTATTCTGATTCTGAATAATGGACAGAGCCAGGTGTAAATTTATGCTACTTATGCTTTAAAAAAAAAAAATAAAAATTTATATATATATATACATACAAGGTGATAGTAATAATCATAGTAATAATAGTACAACGTAATAAAATAAAAAAATAAAATAGAAAATAAAGTAGTGTCTCTCTAGCGTCTCTCTCTCAATAAACTATATAAACATGTTTATGCATACTATATAAGATAAATAACTAATATTGTTGCAAGAGTGAAATTAAAACATTTGGAGAAATGAGGTTTTGAAGTTTTGTAGCATCTGCTGATGCGTGTGGATATCAAAGACTTTTCCTGTTGGAGAAAATAACCATATATGGATTGCACCGTCTTAATGGGTCGCTTTACACACACCACGTGGATACGAAACATATCAATATTTTCCAAAGATGCCAGAACTATGGTAAAAGTTTGTTTGCTTTGGTTTGTACATACTACTTTTTTTTTTGAAATACCTGAACTTTGAATCCAATGCCTTTTCTTTTCAGAGTTTTGCGGGATGCCAAAATATGACCGACACCTCGAATAACACCCACAGTCTGAATGCTGGCCCATCTCTCCTCTGAGTGCTCTTTAGCGGTCATGTTTAGAGCACACACTGAGGTTCCTATTACATCCACAACATCAACAGACTGGCCCACACTACCTGATACTTCATCCTTAATTGTGGATGTCCATTAGAATCTCAGGGCGTGTTTGTTTTAAGTGCACGCCCGATCGAGATACCTTTCCACCAGACGCCAATACGGGCCAAAATCTCATTAACATCAAACCGCTTTACTTCTTAATCAGGTTACCGAGCAACCAGCCGGCCAATCGCGACTCCTTAATGCCATTACGCCGCGCCCTGATTGGATTGCGATCTCATTTCAACTTCCTGAAAGCTGCCAACGTTTTAATCAATAAACACGGAGCTGCGGTGATGTCACAGTTTGTTAAGTCCGTGAGGATCCGCTGGCAAAATGGAGGCAGGTTGATTTTTCTTTTTTTTTTCTTTTTTCCTTTTCTTTTGCGTATGGAGCCAAATCTGTGGGAATTTCCGCCCACTCGCCTGCGCCCCAAATGGATGTGATGAGGCTGCAAATAAGAAAAGTGAAAGAAGAGGAGCACCAGCAAAGCACATCTGTCAGTATAATTACACAGTGTTGGCAAAGGGAGGGGGTGACGGATTTGAAATAGAAGAGATGTAGAAAATTGTGGGAGGGTGAAACTTAATTAAAGTGCCGGAGTCTGCTAAACAAGGGTAAACTTCTCAAAATGTGGTATTGATGTTTTAAAGAAGATGTATCATGCAGAATTATATCTTTTGAGATCTTTTTCACCATGTTTTAAAGTTGCTCCTTCGTTAACAACATACCTGGAGAAGGGTTACGCCTTTGGAGATGGTGGAGCGGGTACAGAGTCGGCTCATGACTGGAAGGTTGGGGTTTGAATGTTGTTGTATCGTTTGGCAAGACCCGAAGCCAAGTTGCCTCGCTCTATACATGCGTTTCCAGTGATGTCACGCATAGCTGTGGCCGCCATTTTGAGCACCGAAGTGAAATTATGCCGTACTACAACATTCAATAATATCACGACTCAGGATGAAAATAAAGGACACCTGATAGACCGTAGCATTTAGATGTGAAGATAACGTTGACTGGCTCAAACTCTGGTGAAAACGCTACCAGACCAATCACAGCACGGGAGGCGGGAGTTAGCATTGTGTCATTTTCAGCACCCAAAATTTGTCAACAAACTAGTGAATATGCCAGCCACAACAGAGCAATGTTTTAACACTCCCTTATCTTTTGTTTTCGAATGAGCTGAACTTGTCCTTAAAAGCACATCTTAGCCTGCTAGTGCCAGACTAAATATCTGGGAACCACCCATTTATTTTCTCGTAGGAGAGATGTGGTTTACGTTTGTCTATAGCCGTTTATTGGGCGCTACAATACACCTGCACTTAGCCCAGAGCCAATCGTATCAATTGTACTATGAGCCTCAGCTCATCCAGTCTGTCGAATAGTACGCATCATCACCTTGCCATCCGTCCCCATTCTGTGATTGGTCCCCAAATCCCTGCGATGATTTTGGCCTTGGTCTCCAGGCTGCTGAGCAGCATGGGTCTTCCCAGGCTAACATCAACTGGCTGCTCTGAAGGTTTTTCTTTTTAAAAGGACATTTTCACCACTCTTCCTACTGCATTTACGTCACATCTGTGTTTCTGGCTTACGATGGGTTTGTTAGTCCCGCCTCTCAAATTTTGCCTTGTTTTTTGGGGTTCAAAACTCATAAATAAATCAGGCTAGGAATTTGATATTGAATAGTTTGCTCTAAACAAACTATTAATTAATTATCAAGTACAAGACTGGGAGGTTTGGAGTCTGTAACTTCCAATAAGAAAAGTTGCCGCTACAATGTGAGAAAATGGTAATTTCCCATATTGTTCTATGAAGAAGCATTGAATCAGTGCAATAATTACACTCCATATTGTAAAGATTAGCTCATTTATGTGTTTCCAGGTCAAAGTTAATATGTTAAGAGAGGAAATTGGTCCAAAACCCAAAAATTGATTAAATTGAGTTTGGCCTGCAGTGTCTTCCCTTGATTTTTTTTCTCCCAGCCACGAAGCCCTTCAGAGCAAAACATGATACCCTTATATACCCACTTCACCTTCACATGACTTAAACGGGACCATGTGACACCATTTCTTTCTTGAGGTCATTTCGAAAGCCCTTACAAAAGACTCCACATTGTACTATTTCCTCCGTCGAAAAGTTCATTCATTCGGCCCTTGGTCTATCTGCCACTCCGCTAATCCTCTTTGGCTCTCCCCTCATCCCATCCCGCGTCCTCAAATGCGGCGACTGTGATGCCGAAACACGCCGCGGGGCACAAAATGGCCGCCCTATCGTCTCCACTTACGGGACCTGTGACATTAAGTGAAAACAAAGCATTCTGGACACTTAAATCCATTTAACCTGCTGCCGATCCTGTTGCGGTCACTCCATTGGCTCTAATATTCTGTCGGGCCTCTATAGCCTCCTCTCCTCCGCTCTCTGCGGCTCTCCACTCTCCGGGGCTCGTCTCCTTTCAGATCGATGGCAAGGGCGAAAAGCTAATGACCCATCTCAGCAACCAATTCACTCAGCCCTGCCGCGCTCGCTATCTGTCGAAAGCCATGAGGAGAGTCACCCAGAGCGCCGCTGTTATTTATATAGAAGGATTTGTGCTTTTCAGGAGCGACGGAGGAGTGCTTACAGGGGAGAGAAGTGGAGGAAGTGAAGGGAACGAAGCTGGGAACTTAGGATAATAATATACAGAGTTGTCCTTGAAGTAATGTTGGGAAGAATCGTGTGTTTTGGGTGAAGGAATGGAGCACAACTGGAACATAAAGTGTTCAGAATAATTGGTCGGACACAATGTAACTGATCTGAAGGCTCGCAATACAAAATCTTTTACATTCTTCCATGTTTTTTTCCCCAGTCTTGCTGCCGTCTGACACCTGGAGGGGAAGAACATGACTCTTTTGACACAAATTAGCCCAGAGGTGCCAAGAGTGGGAGCTGCGGGACAGATTTAGCCTTTCAAGAGGTTTGATGCGACCCGGAAGGGCATGGGGAGATTTGTTTATCTCATTTTATCTAATGGCATGCTGGGTTATCAGGAGAGTCAGGACGTTTCCCAGCAGAAAGAAATTGACTTATTATAGGCCTATGATATATCACTAGGGCCTGGACTGCTGTTGGGGACATGAACAAAATGTTTTTTGTCATGTTAATTTGTCAGATAATGGCTGAGGTATTAAAATCATGAAGAACGTTCGCAGTGCATTCTTTGTTCATTGTAGGGACATGCCATGTGACTTTGAACACCCCTCCGAGTTTGTCAAGTTGGTACAGTCCAAATCTAGTGAAGAAAACGCATGAGTAAAGAAGTAGACAGATAAAAGGCAGGTGAGGCTGAAAAAGAAAGGCATTAGCGACACAAAT
The DNA here is from genome assembly GCA_900303255.1 of Lesueurigobius sanzi. NCBI lineage: Eukaryota > Metazoa > Chordata > Actinopteri > Gobiiformes > Gobiidae > Lesueurigobius > Lesueurigobius sanzi. Next base: position 7,255 of record OMNZ01129301.1, on the reverse strand, counting down.
ACAATATATTTCATTTGTGTAACTGCTGACTGTGGAGATGCATCAGACCCAGATTTAGTGTGTAGCGAAACACATGAAAGAGAATGAGACAATAACATAATGGTCTTTAAATCTAAATGCATTACACAATTACTGTATTTTTTGGACTATAAGTCGCACTTTTTCTCATAGTTTGGCTGGTCCTGCGACTTATACTCAGGTGTGACTTATATGTTAAAGGGACTCAACAGAGGTTGTCAATTTTCATACTCGTGACTGCCACCTCTGGCCGTCCACTTATCTGCAGTCTCCATGTGAAGCTGGTGATTGACTGCTGCCTCGGCCCGAGGAGGCAACATGTGACAGTGCAGGCTTATAGCGGCAATTGAGTGGGATAAGTGTGGGCTCACAGTACAGCACGGAGCATGTAGGGGGTGGAAAATATATTATTTTTTAAAATTTTTACTTCCGTAGAGTCCCTTTAATTAATATCTAACATTAACATACCAGACACCTATTCAGTTCATTGTTTATGCTTTGTGTAGCTGAATAACCATCAATGTGTTACGTTAACATACCGCACACCCATTCAGTTCTCTATTCTATTGTTATTATTATACCTTGCCTTTCAAGATGAAATGTCTGTTCTTGGTCTTGGATTTTTGTAAAATAAATTTCCCCAAATCCCCCATCTGCTTCATTATGCATTTTTTGGCTGGTGCAGCTTATACTATACCATACTAGTATAGTACTATACTATACTAAAAATACGGTAATAGACAGTGTATAATTGGCCTGTGTCTGAACTTTTATGTAAAGTAAGTAACTAAAAATAATGATATATCAGCAATAAATCAGAGTCTTGCAGGATACCATTGTGGATCAATGAGACAGGTTTTCCTGTGAACTGGGATGGAGGAGGTCCAATCAGGAGGGGAGGATTATTTACTTTTAAAATCTCTCTCTTGCTCCTCATTTTTGCAAACTTACAAACATCACAAAGTGGAAGCGATACATCCATCTTCTGGTTTCACAACCTAAGTCTTGACGAAACGAAATGATAAAACTCCCGAGCTGAAATGAGGTCCCAGCACACACCGCTGCCTCTATCTATTAGCATATAAACCATACAACAATCACTACTGCAAAACACTATTGCATTCAGCGCTTATTCTGCAATTACATTCCCATTCTGGCACACTTTGGAGTCTGGGCAATCAGAATTAGCCTATACATAAACCGTCTAACAAATACGGATCATTTTAAAGTCAACTACTCCTTTGATGCGTATAAGCCAGTGTGCTCTCTGCCCCTCACCTCTCCGTGTGTTGACTTCATTCATATTGGACCTGATGTGCTCGCTGATAGCCACTGAGGCACGTCGCAGAAATGATTGATGCCGCGCTCATTTCGATGCAGATTTGCGTGTTTCTGCAAACTTCACCCTCCTCACCTCTCCCCTCTCTCGGCCCGCTTTATCCATCCATCTCTCCTTCCCCCCGCGCTAGTTCAGCTCCAGTGCCTATCACATCTAAATTCATTACTGCCTCGAGAGACTTGCTTATGTGTGCGCGCGAGTGTGAGTGTTTGCCAAATGATTATAAAGTAATGTTATTAAAATGTGCCATAATTACCACGCCCGTAGCAAAAAGGGAAAAAAAAAAAAACAGTTGGCCATGAGTTTAGCTGCTGTCCTCTCCACAGGCAAAGACACAGTGCACTGGAAACTGATATGTAAGAACAGGAGTGTACAGCCAAGCTAATATTAAAAAAAAACTCCACTAGGGGCAATAACACGTTAATAACATGATATTCACCATTTATCATGTGCCCCGTCCTTTGTGGCATCACGCAATGTCAGAAAAATATTACATTACGCTTGATTCAGGCTTTTTAAAACTACTTTTGCGTACCTTAGCCTTGATATTTCTGTAGTATAACTAAATGTCTGAAAAATACTGCTGTTATTAAATGTAGTGTAACCAAGAGCTGACATTTAAAGAATTATTAACAATAGCAAGATGTAAACATGCACAATTTAAAACACAGAAGAGCTTCATAGAAATAGCTTTGAAATAGCTTACAGTCAGGTCAGCTAGGCCCAGTACTAAACCTACAGCATGCAAGGCTGCTATAGGAGCTGTAATGCTGGGGGAAGTACGGTACATTGAGCCCTATCCTCTTGTCCTTCTCACTGTATAAATTATGTTGCAATATTTAGTTCACATTGTGTCCTTTTTCGCTGTCCCATCCCTGTCCATCAACAGACGGGGAGTGGTAGCTCCCTGGCTGTCGAGGATCCGGTGGACTGCGAACTCGGGACTGAACAACAGCCGTCGCCGTAGTGACGCCATGGGGCTTGGCGGCGGTGGCCTCTGCAGATCTGGCTGGACACAGCTACGGGACTCGTCGGCCTGGGAACCATCTAGCCCAGGGGTGCCCACACTTTTTCGGCTCGCGAGCTACTTTCAAAGTCAGTGAGGCCTGGAGATCTACCTATAGATTTTTATAAAGGGCACGAGATTTTTATAATTATTTTGTTATTTGTTTTAATTATGTACTATTATAAAATTTAAACATTTAGAGAATTTCCCATATTACAATGTATAATACTATGGAGAGAGAACATTTTCAAATTGATAAATAATACAAGTATGTGTTAATAAAAGTCCACTAGGCCTATAGTAGATTTTTAAGAATTGCAGGCCACAAATATTTATTTATTTATAGTTTTGGCACTCTGGGTCCTCCATACACGGGCCACAGATCAGCGCGGGGTTACTGTCTCTCATGCAGAGCTCGCGCTCCAGCGCTAACAGCTGACCGCGGGGCTGTGTGCTACAGACGCAACTCACGCCGTTATAGACCGGGATCAAAGGAAAACTGGCAAAATGCAGCCGTTGTTACACCAGTCGTTATGATCTGTTTGTAGCTCGCACGGGTCCCTCACGCTAGAGAATATTGCCACGTGTAACCGGACGCTCGTTCCGTGCGTCAAACCATAGTGCCAAATGCGAGCAGACAATTTGGAAAGATAGGACGATCGCTTCAATTTGCTTGGCGAGCTACTGGTAGCTCGCGATCAACGTAATGGGCACCCCTGATCTAGCCCATCCGTCCATAGGAGTGGATCCCTTTCCCAATGTGGTTCTCCTCGAGGTTTCGCCGTTTTGTCCCACGTTTTTCCTTGCCACAGGGGAGGGTCTAAGGATGTGGGAAACCCCAGGCTGACATTTCATTGACATTTCATTGTTTGATGTTTGATATTGACTTGTTTTGTGTTTGTACCGACGACTCCTGTTGTGATATTGGGCGTTACAAAAACTGATTGATTGATTGATTGATATATCTTTGTGTGACATATATAGACTGTGGGCTGGCGTTTAGAGTGTATAAAAGGGAGGTACACTGACTTTGAACTTGATTTTGCATGATATTATACAGTAGCAGGGCCGGCAAACAATCTGGTCCAGCCCACTTGCAAATTCCTATAATGACAATGGGCTATTTACAGCCGCTAATGCTACGACTGCTACCGCTAACCTCCACAGCAGCCTCACCCACTGAGGAGTAGAAACAATATTATTACAAAGATTCTTCTTACCTTTGCAGTGCTTCAATTTAGTCTTTAGTAGAGTCAGAACTCTGGTAGAATCCAGTCCAACAGCTGTGATCAGGAGCTCTAATGCCCAGTGCAATGTGGCAAGGTTAAGGTACATTCAGTTCAAACCAAAGGCCTTTTGGACAGAAAAAACACTCGAAACGCCAGATTTGGACGCTTGTGTATTTTGAATAGAGACGCTGGTGACAATTGTCAAAAACATTCGGGACGGGTGTTGGGAGGGGCTTTTCTTTTGCTGATAATGGCAGATCTTACGTGGTTTTGTCCAGAGCCACAACAAGACGATATTTCCCTCGTCTCAGGGCAGTTTTTAACCCACAGTGGGCTAAAATGGCAGTGTGATTCATGTGAGAGCATAGACAGGATGTAAATGTTGTAAAGGTGATGCTGCAGGACGAGGGAACTGCCACATTAGCTGCTCCTCTGTTGTTTTTTCATTGTTTTCTTGATTTTTCCTGGATTCATCCCGGCACGTGAAATGCTTCATTGCGTCACTGGAGCGAGCCTCTCTGATTGGTTGCTGCGCTGCGACTTTCTCCAAAAGCCCATTGCACCATATATTTTCAATGTAAACCTGACGCCTTTGCCGTCCACGCAGCCTTTGGTGTGAACGCTCCTTTATTCTTTTTAGCGAATAATATTGTAAAAACATTCCAGTGAATACCCTTTGTTTCATTGTGTAAAAATATATTTTTTGTACAAACATCGTTAACATTAGTATTATAGTTCCCTTTGGATACCTGTTGCGCCGGGGCTGTGTGTAACACTCTCCTTGTCCATGTGCACAGTCTGCTCAGTCGCACCCTCCGTTGAGATGAACAGCCTAGTGCTGGTAAGTGGTGCTCCTGGTGATCTGCTAATCAAATATACATGCTAGAAACATGAAAATAACTTGATGAACTGTTTAACTAAGTAGAGTTAATTAGATCAAGAACTATTTTAGCCTGTAAAAATGCATTTATTAGCACCAATATTGATGTTTTTCTTTTCCCTTTGCCCTTAAGAAGCTATAACTATGCTGTGTCCCTAATTCATGCTCCTGCCTCTGTTTTTAAGGCTTGTCCTGGCTGTAAATGTGGCAGTGTCCAGAGTTTTGGCTCCCATGTCTCCTTTGATCATGGTATATGCCTTTTTGATATTTGATATATTAACAGATCATAACACAATGCGTACTGCACACATTGCTCCTATTTTTCCCCACAAATTACTGCTTTTACAATATAGGCCGACAAAAACAAAACAAAAGTCAGGTATAGGGACTTAAACTGTGAAAGCTTACCCCACAGGCCGATGTATTTGCATTGCTTACTCAAATCAAGAGTAAATACTACTCAAGAAAATTTCACAGAGAACTTTTTGCAGTGTACTGAAAGTATAGCCACTCAAAAGACATCCAAACTGGAAAGAAAGCAGCTCCAATAACCAATATTATTGGCAAAAACCAAGAAGCAGACACTGTTTACTGTAAAAGTACATGAGTAATTGTAACGGATGAACATCTGTCATTTGCCGAGAGACAAATCTTCGCCGTCTCCTCGGGTCTTGCACTCCTGTTGCTCGTGTAGAACTATTTTACAAATCTAGAAGAAAGAAATTCCAACTTCAGATTTTTACCCAAACTTACGTTACACCCACGACGTCAAACCTCATTCCGCGCGACAAAGAAGCCCTATTCTGTGCCTTTCGCAAGAGATAACAGCCTTTGAATAAGTCCTTACACAACCGAGAGCCAAGGAAAAACATTTCGCTTCACTCTCATCAATCTCGACAAAGCTTCAGAAAAACCGCCGCGGCGTCAGTCCCGCTCTAGCCTCCTGTTTGCTCGCGAACACTGTGATTTATTTGCTGCGCGGAGAAGCTACACTCCGCACCGAGAAAGCCGGAGAAAATGGCATTAAGTGGTTGAAGTGACTGATAAGAGACAGTACCAGTGCACTCTCCGTCATCGATTCAACACCGCAGCTTAGATAATGTGAGCGAGAGGGAAAACCGGTGACAAACAGAAGAAAGTATATCATTACTGCTGGAGTCTCTGTCCTGTCGCTTTCTGAGTGTTCTAGTGGGATCGCTTACTGTATGTTTAAAGCCACATGTTACAGTTTATACAGTACGCTGCTGGATCTCGAAGAGCAACTCCAACTCCAACCATAAAAAACTAAAAACATTACGAAACAAGCCAGCGTCACAATTACTCAAATTAAAAGCCAAACATAACATTTCAAGACATAATTATTTTCCTTGTGCTCTGCTGTTGTTGAGGTTCTTGAGTTTGTTCAGGATAAATCTGTGTAAAATCAACAAAAATAAACACAATTGAACCATTCAAGAGCTGTTCAAAAGAGCAGATTTGGTCATGAATTTCACGTCAAAAAAAAAAAAAACTTCGAAAGATGACCATAGAGGCTATAGTCTAAGCAAAGCAAGTAACATTTCCATAAAGTAAAGGAGAGATATGTCTTTAATTATGGTGAAGCACAGATTCATCCATTAAGTTAACCTCTTAAACCTCAGCATGTGTCAAATTTGGGCCCTATAGGGTTCAAGAGGTTAAGGCAAGAACCAGAGGCAAAAACATACATTTTTCATGCAGTGGTCAGATTTACACGCCATTCTCCAAATCATGTTTTCAACGAAATTCCCACTTTAGTAGCACCTATCAGTCAATCAATCAATTTATTTTTGTATAGCCCAGTATCACAAAACAGCTTTACCTCAGAGGGCTCCACATTCACTCAGACACATGCAATGTCCAAACAATGTAAAATCCATCCATCCTTAGATCCATGAGTCGTGGCAGGTGGAAGGTTCTAGGTCGGCGAGTCGGTCTGAAACAACTCCCAGGGGAGTGAAAGGGGGACACAATATGAAAAGCAATGGACAGATTAAAAGGTAAAAAATATACATCAATTATACAATAAGAAGAACAAGAGGATAGGGCCGTACCTCCCCCAGCATCATTGAGGCAGTTTAAGATTATTATGGCCAACCTCCTTTTGTAGTGGTATCATTTATAGACAGCAGATGAATATACAGATATTCTGTTATGTAATTTCAATGACATTATGTATAACATTACATTACAATTATTAATAATAATAATAATAATAATAATAATAATAATACATTTTATTTATATTGCACTTTACATTTCAAGGAAACCTCAAAGTGCTACAACAACTGAAGTAAGTAAGATAACAATAAGTAGGAGAAAGGACAGGTGACTGCTTCCTGATAACTGCAATTACCAATATTGTACTAGGGCTGCACGATATTGAAAATACTTACGATATGCGTTACGGGTGTGCAATATCGCGATAACGATATTATTGCGATACTTAGATAAACCGTTCCATTCAATTCAGACACATGTAATATCTTTTTCAGCAAATTGTGTCAAAATCTGACTCCAAAAACACTCAATCAGAACCAAACCAAGGCCAAAAAATTGTTCTAAATTAGGAACTAAAACTGAACTTCTGCACATTTATAAGTTTCATGCGTCATGTGTTTGGTTTTAGAGAGTGTTGGCAAAAACTGTAAAAATCTCAGTCAGATGGAGTACATTTGCGATATTTTGTGCAGCCCAATAGACCCTTTTCGCAACAGAAATTTGTTTATCGTTACTATGACAACAGCTACAGAAATGAGAAGGGT
>OMNZ01129285.1:17801-36597 GCA_900303255.1 Lesueurigobius sanzi | reverse complement strand
AAAAAAAGATAATTTTACTTGGCAAGTCAAGAATAACGTCAAATATTCTGAATTCAAGCTAATTTTACTTATCAATATATCTCTTTTTGCAGTGTGTAAATAGGATCCAAAATTTTCAATTTCATTATTACAAATTTGAGTTTTTTTGGCCAAAAAGTGCCAAATTGTGCCCTATTTGTTACAATGGGATTCCGCCTAAACTATTTTAAATAAAACCTCAATAACTTTTCAATTATTTATTGTTACAGATAAACAGTTGGTAAAAAGTCAATAATTATCATGTAGTTACTATTTTTGATGTTTATTTTCTTCTTCAAAATGAAAACAAGCTGCTGACCTGCTGTAATGTGTGTGTTTTTTTTTAGGCAGAATTCATATTTTCTGTCTTTCAACCTCAGTTACTCAGGCCCACTATGATTTTCTTGAAAATGTTCACATCTACAGTCTCCCCATAGACATTCATATCATTTGAGAGCAATATGAACATTTTAGACATTTTACAAGCTGTTAAAGCCTTCCAGAGGATATGTATACCAAATTCGGAAAAAACTGCCACGGGCTTAAGAGGTTAAACTGGGACTGTCCTGGATAAACTGGAAGAGGGATGTTTATTGACATAGTGCTCTAGCTGTTGTCACTCCATATTCCAGAAAGAGTATTTATTGAGTAAACTAGTTGCTTGAAAACAAGAAGGGAGACCCACTAAAGTTGCCCTTGAATATATCGAAAGTGTGGCCTTATTTCGTGTCTGGGGATCGTGAGTAATGTGTGTTAGAAGTACAGGTGAAATGGAAAACAAGACTAATGGGGAGAAACAGGACGAGGAGAGGATGTAGAGGGGACATGCAGGCGAAGGACAGCTGCGATATATTTACACCCCAGGATCTATTTGTACCTATAGGAGAGGAGCCAGTGGAGATAAATGTCGGGGAGAAGGATGCTTAAAGAGGATGTTTGGATAGATGGAGAGGACAGATATATGTGAAGTTAGCTGAGCGCAGAGGAAGAGGTGCGGAGATAGAGTCACCCAGGAGGGACTTTCCTTCATCGTTATAATGACAGGTCACGTCATCAATCACATCTCACCAAGTCTATTATTAGCCTATATTTCATAAGTGAGGGGCAGTCCCGGTAAAAAAAAAAAATCCCCTCAATATTTCAAGATTGGACAAAGCGAGTCATGTCTTTTTGGGAAGTTGGTCCTATGCGTCAATGTAAATAACTTAATTGATTTACCTGTATCTCTATAGGTCAGAGATGTACCACAATAACTCTGAGGCCTAGTAGGTACAGACCAATTTACAGGACCTTTAAGATGTTAAAGTGCATAGATAGTGACATAGACGGAAAGTTCCATAGGATTCTAACTCACCAAGTCATTTCTCATTGGTATACATAGAGTGTACAGTAATGATGGAGGTGTAGCCTGCGTGGCTTTCCCCATAGCGTTCGGCGTGGGCTAATGAATCCAATTCATGCCAACATTTGAACTGGGTTAGTGCTAGATAGTCTGCTCGGGAGGGACGGTCTGTTGTAATTTTGGATAGATCTATGAGTTGGTTTGTCCGAAAATATACCTAAACCTACACCTAGTCCCAACCCTAACCATTATCCCTGTTAACTTATTTTTTGTCATGACATCTCAAGTTCTCGCAGCAGACCGTCCCTCCCGAACCACCGCCATATTGAATTTGGAAAGACGAGCACTTGAGGGTCATATTAACCTCTTAAGCCCTAGGCCTTTTTCTCCAAAAATCCTTTCTTTACATCATTGGTGTACATGGCTAATCTTGGTGTCCACACATTTGGTAGAGCTTTGGGATGACGATGGAAGTGAAATAAAAATAAATTATGTTGTTTGACAAAAAAATGAGGTTGCCATGGGTTTGAATGAATTTATGCCTGAAAAAAACACAGACATTTTCCCACAAAAAGGCCTTTTTCCTCCCTGTAGTGGAGCAAATAACAACAGAAATGGATATCCCACATCAGCTGTCACTAATTTGCAACTTTGGAATATTTTGCTGCGTAAAACACACACGTTAGTAACCGATAGTCCCCCCCATTTCTGGGGACTCTCGGTCTTAAGAGGTTAACAAGACTATTTCCAATAATGAGTTAAAAAGGGGCCAAAAAGTTTACATGGAAAGCCAATAGGAGCCTCCGGTTTCCAGAGCCAGCCCCCGTATGCTAGCTGGCCTCACGGAGGACTAGCCAATTATACCTCCATCATTAATGTACACTCTACGACGGTATAATATGGTCGGCACCAGCTGGATTGTTTACCTCTAGGTATGTCACTTCCTGTGCTGATGTCCAATTTTTTTTGCTGAATCTAAAATGTGCATGATGGAACATTTTATAAAAACAAACTAGATATTGTTGCGTATTCACCTTATTCTGCCCCGCCCACTTTTGTTGTAAAAGCATTTCCTGTTTTTATTAGCACTTCCTGTGAGCTGAAATTCCATTGTCGTCAATGTAAGAGAGTGAAGAAAATAAAAAGGGAATCAACAAAAAAACTTGTAAAAAAAAGCTCAAAGTAAATAAGTTTGTGTGGCTCAGGTTTAGTTTCAGTGGAAGAACGACATGAAAAAAGTCACCTAAAATTATTTTTTAGCGATATTATCTCTGACTTTTTGTTGTCTCTCTAATTGGCTAATTGTCTGTGAGGAACTCTAAAGGACCAGAGCTGATGGATATATTCACACAGAGGTTTGTTGTAAATGTTACATGTTTCACCAAAAACAAAAATCAAAGCTCAAGTCAGACCTGCAGTTTGACCAGAAATACAAAATGGCGGCCCCCATTGCAACTTCCTGAATAAGGTGGATTTGACCGATTGACGACCCAGTGGGTGTATGCGCGCCTTTACTTTTCATCACAGTGGCCTCTATTACACTCCAGGATCTATTTTTTTCTCCGCTGACGGAACCAGTTTCATGACAACACAGTGAAAACCTACTACTCATCCAAAAAAAAAAAAAAAAAAAGTACAGGCTCCATTACCACCAATACAGCCACGTAAGTAAATCAACTCTGGGTAAACAAAGCCATAATCCAAGTCAAAACATCTGCCAGAATTCCCTTCACCTGAATAAAAATCTCTATGGACTACTTGGAGGCAATATTTTACTGTAAATAGGGAAGCTAATCAAAAAGTTGAATTACCTTGAAGATGTATATTCTTTCAAGACACAAAAACTCAAATATCAACAGGACACAGCAATTTGTGCAAGTTTATTGACTACAACGACGGTGTAAGCAATGATTGAATTGGTCACTTTCCAAATGCTCTTTGTCCATCGTCCGTGTCTGCGGCATTGCCCTGGGAGAGAAAGAAATACTTCATTATTTTCTGTGTACTATTGATATGGGATTAAACGCGGCCGAAACAGAATTCATTTTAAAAGTAAATATGGGGAAGATGTATTTTCTAGGTACACAAAAAATGAAAGGATAAAACAAATACTTGGAGACAGTAACAGAAAATTGAATCACAGTATGGTGTATTGTATTCTGGTGTACTGGAAGTGTTATACCAATGAGGCACACACATTCAAATGTTTATATGCCTATCATGCAACCTCGTTATGCAAACTCCCTCCTACTCCTTTAGAACTGAAGAGATATGTGTTTCTTTGTTTACAGTGAGATAGCCTGGAGCTCAAATAAAGAAAACAGATTGATGAGAACATTTCTGAAATCCAAAACAATACAACACTTACAATAAAACCTTTGAGCCTGTGCATTTTGGCCAGCTCCTCTTCACAGGCCACCGCACTGCAGGGAGTGTCCACCTGCTGGAACCGCTCCACGATCTGAACACACAGGGGAGCGATGAGCACCAGAGGAGGGAGGGGAGAGTACTAGAGTAGCCGAAATGTTTTTACTCAGAGGGATGTAAAAAGTTGTAGGCAAAGGAATTACTCATGATTTTAAAAAGAAATGTGTAAAATGCCACTACAGCACTGGTTAAAGGTTGTGTTTATAAGTGGATGTAATAGAGACATTCTGATATCTGCAAAGAGTACAACATAAGAAAATTATTAGAAAAAAGAAAATGATCCGAGGCACTCTGAGGTTGCAAATAAAAGTCCTTTATTAGAACAAAAAGAGGGACTTTAGCCGACGCGTTTCGGTCACGCACGACCTTCTTCTGGGCGTGAAGAATGAAGAAGGTCGTGCGTGACCGAAACGCGTCGGCTAAAGTCCCTCTTTTTGTTCTAATAAAGGACTTTTATTTGCAACCTCAGAGTGCCTCGGATCATTTTCTTTTTTCTAATATAGACTCCTGGCTCTAGATCCTGAAGTGCACCTGACACGGGCACCTCTATACCCACTGAAGCACTCACCTTCTCCACGTATAAGAAAATTATTGTTTAAAAAAGATACAGTAGGCTAACACAAATTTAATTAACCTTTTACTTTCATATGTGATGTGAAGATCATTTTTGGCGGAAAGATTTGATGCAAGATGTTAAATGTGCGTATTTGAGTAAATGTAACTTAGCACTAGCTGCCTCCGATGGCTGACACGCGAATACAACGGCGACGAGATAAGACTGACGACCAAAACGTTAATAAATTGGCGTGTTTAATAACAAGGGTTTCATTTCCAAGGTGACAATGACTCATTGTTCTAATTATTGTGGGAACAATGTGATGGAGGGAATCTGCTGGTGCATAAGATGAGGTTGACAGAATGGTTCATCAAAGTCCAGGCGTTCTCTCTAATGAGTCACTAAAGCAAGTTGGAAAATTACCAGCTATAGATTTAGTCCTGCAATAAGTCGAGAACATCTCCCTCTGAATTTAGGCTACTCTAAATGACCAAAAAGAAGAACTCCACTCAACGGATAGTGATTATAAAAATAGAAATGTGTTTTTAGAGGTAAAAACATGATGATGCCCAGTGTGGCTGCCAATGCCAATGACACAGGAAGGACATAACCTACAGCAGTGGTTCTCAACTGGTGGGTCAGGACGCGGAAGAATTTTCAGTGGGTCACGAGTCTTTTCCCAATATTTATTAGTTACACTGCAAAAAATATATATTTTGACAAGTTTAAATTACTCAAATTAATAATATTTCGTGACATGTCTTACTAAGTAAAATAATCAGGCAGTGGAATAAGTGTTTTGCATTCAAAATAAGAAGAATCATTGGGCGTCATTCATCAAGACAGGTCCAAAATTGGAATATACAATATGCTGTACCTTATTTAACATTTGAAATTGTGCATATTATAGTTTCAAAGCCACAAATCTGATTTGAAAAATGAGAAGGCTACATGAGAAAACATGCACAAATGACTGGGCTGCTGCTCCACTTTTGCACATACGATTTGTTTTGCACATGAGAAAATGCTTGGTAAATGACCCTTAAGATTTATTATCTAATATTCAGTGTATTGAGATGTTTTTTCCTTCATTTATGTGCAAAAATAATAATTTAAATATTATGAATAATATTTTTATATAATATAATATATAATATTTTTTTACACAAATCAAAGGGAAATATACAAATTTCCTCAAAATGTTTTCCAATAATTATTAAAAACTAGTCTCTCAAAAGTCCTCTTAAAAGGCCAGTCAAGAAGGTTTTCTTTTAAAGAATGCTTAAATTAACAATAATATGTAGTGACAAAAACAGGATTTTGCATTATCCTCAAAATATTCAATTATTTGGGTCGCAACTCATCATCCTAGAGGGATGGTGGGTCCCAACGCTCTACCAGCCGAGAACCACCTATAGTATAAAGGCTTACGTTACTCAGAGTGTGCGAGAGTCCATCCAGTTCCCTCTTTCCTCCAGGACTCAGACCAAAGGACCAGTGCTGGCTCCAAACTTGAGAGACGATCAGCCCCAGCACCAACATCTTCAAAGCAGACGATGTCCAAGCCATTCTGAGTAGAAGTTATACATTTATTACCAGGGAAATTACAATGATACAATGAAGATTCATCTTTTGTCAGAATGATTACCTGGTGTTAAGATTAAGATCACTGGCTTGCATCTCTGTGTTTTCTTGTTTTTATATGGTCAAATTAATCTTCACTGCAGGTGGTCACAGCAAAAGGATTAAGCTCCATTTATTGGCTTCCTGGTGAGAACCTCCTTTCGCTGCCTGGTCACGAACGCTAATATTTACACAGACACAAGTTTTACAACAAAAGCCCACGACAAAGGTGTCTTCTTAACAGCCGTTTATTTATAACAGTCTCTTATGGAAACTTATTTCCATGGTCAAGTGCAATAATCACAGAGAGGGATCAAAACAAACCCTTTAGCCCCTTTTGCATTCCACAATAAATAAGTGCAGCTCTCAGACACACGTCCAGCTCAAGGTCACAGACACACATGATTGCCTTCATCGTTCACTCTCACAGCCTCAGTACCAACAATCATCACACCAAATAGTATTGCATTTGAGCAGCGTTAAGCTCGAGTACGATCCACGCATGCAACAAGAGAAGAAGATTGTTCCTTCTGCAAAAATCTGACATCATTGGTCGTTTCTCATAAAAGATTTTTGGAAGACTTTGGAAGCACTGGATTTAAAATGACACAAAAGGAGTACAAGCACCAAACTAATTCATTTGGTGGAAACACGATACATAACATAAACTTGTGCAAACAGGTCAAAAGCGAGTACAGTGACACACGACTGTACAAGTCCACGCCGACGGTCAGACAGATGACCTCAACAGCGCGCCCCCTGTTGAAGTGGACATCACTTTCTTTTCATAACGGAATTACTGATGGACTAGGTACATAGAGTTCGTCACCACAAGAAGCGGCGCCACGGATGCATGCAACTGCGAATCACTTACGACAAAGAGGTAGATTCACACAAAAAAAAGGAAAAGCTTTTCAAGATTTCAGAAACAAAATGAGAAAACAAATGTATAAGTTGTATTGCATACCCAAGTGAAGTTTTAGTTCAGCCCAAGTGGTGCGCTCAAAGCACTGCTAGCCGTTTAGACTGTGCTATTATTGTATGGCTTTGTCTTGCATCACCATTTGAAATGCGGTTTTCCAGCAAATTTAAGATACACACAACGTAATGCACATGGCTATCTCAATAAAGCCACTTGCAGCAGCATTAAGTAAAGCTACCTCCCACATAATCCACAAGACTCCCGCAAGATAACATGAGTACAGATAAATATATAGGCTGTGAGTGGATTGGACCCATACACATGTACACACACAAGTAAGATTATTTCATTTTGGTGTTGCATGCAGCTTAAACATCCTATTCCTAAAACATAGACACATGGCCGACCCTGCTTTGACGTTAGTGCAAGATATTTAAAGCTATGGCGCAGGTGAGATGCCAGGAAAAGTCATAAATAGTCTGTACTCCTAAGACATCAAGGGAGACTGGTTTTAGGAAGGAGCGGAGGCCAGAAGCAGGTAGGAAAATGTACTTCCGCCGAGTTATCGGACACTCTGGGACATGTGCAGCGGTGTCAGCATTTCTTCGAAGATGGCCCCTTTCACGTTGGAGCCTCTGAGGTTTGCCTCCTGCAAGTCGCAGCCGGATAGATCACAGTTCTGAGACACAAAAATGAGCTTAAGTCAGATGCGCAATGCAAGTTTGAGAATGTAAACATTGTCGTCCAAGTAACACATTTCTACCACTGACAATGCAAGACTAATTTTTCACCAGAACCTAATTGTCCTAACCTTGCCTGCAAGCTGATTTCTCGCGGTATTTGTGATTTCACAAACACACGAGAATCCATCTTGCCCCGAGCCGCTAAAGTATTTGAGCCAGGACCACCAGTGGGACGGAGCGACGAAAGCAGCAGGTGCTGAGCAAAACAAACATTTGTTTCGAAAATAAGGTAGTGTGGGTTAAGGTGCCTTCAACATTATGATATAAAGCTCACAGCCGCTATCTAACAAACAACTACGAGCGAAACTCCGAACGGATTCGTTTGGAGCGGTCCCAGATTGATATTGTGGAGAACTCAACTACGAGTGCTACACAATGTCTATCTGGCTCTTGCCAGGTTATAATTCTCCTTGCTTTAACATGTTCGTGATGTTTATTATCTAACTTTAATTACAGCTGGGAACAGAATGAGGCATGTAAAAAGATAACATTTGCATAATTGTTGACGTTAAACTGTACTAATACTGTGAATGGGCCATAACCGAGTCCCAGTTCCATCTTTAAAATAAGGAACCTTTCTGTCTCTCTAATGTTTAGGAAATACAAATTTCTAAATTGAAATGTTTCTAAACAATAAATTGCCAGTTGCTGTTGTAAAAGTATGATTAATACCACAGGCATCCAAGAAAGAAATGTTTTTACAACTTACAGTATGTGTAAATAAAACGAAAAGGGGTTGGGAACAAATGGTAAATGGTTTAAATTTTTTATCGCTTTTTCACCAATATTAGGCCAGGGTTTATGCCGGGAGCAGCAAGTCAACTTTAATGCTTTTTAATGCCCAAATTCTACATTTTTAATGCCAGAAATGCCACAAATTGGTGCGTATTTAATATTAATTTCCATATTCGATACAAATTTTGACACTACTGCCAGAAATAGTGTATAATTTCTTTCCAAACAGCAGTCTAGACACTATTTTTGGATTTTTGCCAAACTTCTGCAATAAAACTAGTTGAACAATGTCTTTATTTTCCAAGAATGATTGATTCAATGCTAGTTTGAATTGTATTTAATGCTTTTTAATGACATTTAAGGCCTTATTTTTGACTCATTCATTTAATGACTTTTAGTGCTTTTTAATGCCATGCGGGAACCCTGAAGGCCCTCAAAGCACTTTACAGCAAAGAATCCTTCACACTCCCATTCATACACCAATGTACGCAGACTGGAGGCATGTTGGGTGAAGTGTCTTGCTCAAGGACACAACAACATGCACCTGCGGGACCCAGGATTTGAACGGCTAACCTTCCGGTTATGAGACAACCCACTCTACCATGTGAGCCACTATCACCCCATAAAAGTAAATCATATTTTATAATTATTATGACTTTGAGCATACATAGTATTTTATGCAATTGCTATAATTCATGATAAAAGAATGACATAAAATAATCAGAAAATTAAAATATTGTGGGAAATTTTCACACAACTACACCAAAAGATTTGAAAGTTGCATTTACTCATGGCTATTCAAAGGTGAGCGGGACTCTATAAATGCTTCTTTTTAAAAATAACCCCTTCATCCAAACATCCCTCACCTCGAGGTCAGTTCCTGCTAAAGTGGCTCCCCGCAGGTTACAATTCTTCAGCTTTGCATTTTTCAGAGTGGCCACACGCAGGTTAATCCCCGTCATCTGGCTTCCTTCCATATCCACACCTTTCAGATTGGCACCTAATAGAAAAAAAATTCTTATAAAACTATCAAACAAATGTAATGTGTGCAGTACAGTATACCGATCCACAACCAGCCTGTATTTAGCACAGTTTATCTTCAAATTGTTGTATTTACATGTATTTGAGGCAATTTCAAATTTTTAATATGGAGGGATCACTTGGTCAAAATTGCAGCAGACCGTATTTTCTAAAATGATCAAAGAAATGTATTACCCTCTAAGTTGGCCTTCAGTCCGGATGGATCTTCAAAATTACATCCTTTAAGAGAGGCCCCTTCAGCATTGGAACACAGCATCTTCACTCCTTGTAAATTTGCACCCTTTTCGAGAAAAAATACATAAAACACATTGGCCCAAGATCTATATTTAATCAGTAATATTTGTGGAATGTTCTAGGACCTACATCCAGGTTGGCACCAGAAAGATCCGCTCTTTCCAGGTTGGAGCAGCATAAATTAGCATGTGACAGATTGCAGCGGCTGAGGTTGGCCATCTTGAAATTGATGTAGCGCAGATCAAGGCGAGACAAATCAGCACCACTGAAATTAAGACCCTACAGAAGAAGAAAAACTGTCAATGCCTTTGTTGAACTGAAGAATTCTAACGGTAAATGGTGGTCTTGTACCTGACAACGAAGCTCGGACTTTGTTGGCGTTGTCAAAAGAAAACGAACAAACTCCTTTCTGGAAATTGGGGAGTGGTCATCCGCTGGTTGAGAACTCTGGTTTAGATGCAAAAGAGTAAGAAAATCATGAAAAACTTACAGAAAAAGCCACCCCTCACAGAACAAACCTTAACTGCCATTTCAAGTTGTTCGGCAAGTTGCTCGATCCCAAAAAAGCGAGCCTCTTCGAGTACGCCTGGAAAGACAAATTGATATCACAACACTTACTTTAACTTTTTAGGTTTTGAACAGGTGAAGGAAACAAACCAACCTCTGATATTGATGCCTTCATTGATGATGAGCTGCCCATGCCTCAGATAATTGAGAATGGGTTCAAAATATTCAGGGCTGCGGTCGATTAGGTAAGCCCCATTGTCATCCTGCTTGTTGCCCCACACATCTCAATTTAAAAAGCAAAAATAACATTGGAACCACAAGCTCTCATATTCATCTGCCATTTCAACTCACAAAGCATAATGAAATGCAAATTATATACCTTTCTCTCTGAACATATGAGCGAGCATACTTTCTGGCTCCTTGCTGACCAGAGTGCTCCTACAAGAAAAAAAGAAAACATTGAAATTCGAACAACACAACAACACAAGAACCACCTAGATTTAGTTGATGTTTTGTATAATAACATTTACCTAGTTGTTGTAAACAGCCGACCACCAATATTCAGGGTTATCCAGTCAGTGTGGGACCCCTGTAGCTCTGGGTTGAGCTTGACTTCATTTTGTGGATCTGAAAACAAAGCATATTACTTAAGAATGAATTTTAGCGAGTAGAATTTATTTTGTACAGTAGTAGTACAACAGTATTGCATCGGTTCTCAAATCATGGCACGTGCACCAATGGTGGTCTATGGGCTTCTTCATGGGATTTGATCAGGTTAAATGTTACTTTTTAATTTTGAATCCAAATAATTGTATGAGAAACTGGACACAAAGAGCGCAGGAAGTCAGTACCACAAAATTATTTTTTGGGGGAAATGGCGGGAACAGAAGTTTCGGAGAAAAACAAAGGCATCCCACATTATAATTCTCTATTTACATTTTCTAAAAAGTCTTTATTGTACCGGGCTAATACATATTAAAATCTTTAAAAACATGAGTACCTTGGTTCTTCGTTTTGTACGTTTTAGTAAAGCAAGACAGAAGTTTTTTTCTGGATGAAACATGCTTTACACCCAATTTAGACATAACTTAGTCATAATTTTATTATTTTTGACCCTTTATAGTCTCAGTTTAGTCCTGTTTTGATCCTTATTTTACCCCTGGTGCCACTTAAAATATTTCAAGGTGATACAAGGACGGTCAAACAAATTATTTGAAGCCACTTGGTTTGAATATTTTGAAAACCACTGTATTATTCTATAAAAAATAGAGCTCACCCATGTAAGGATCACCTTCTGACACGTACAGCACATCGTCATCCCTGATAGATGTGTAAAAAAAAACGATGTTAGTTTAGGGAGATTTGTCATATCATAATTCACTGCAACGTTGCACTTACCTAATAAGAGCTATGTCGTCAATAAGCCCACCCTTTCCATTATAAAGAGATGAGGCTTTGATTCCTAACTTATTGCTTGCTACTGAAAGCAGATCAGACAATGTCCCGTACACAGCTACGACCTAAAGACAAAAAATAATTGATTACAAAGTGAAGTTCGTCTGTAAAAGTGAGCATATCTAGCTTCTGGCTTCGATGGCCACCACTCACTTGACTTGTATTATAAACAAACACATATTATCTTCAGAAAACAGCATTTGTTTTGTGTAAACATTGCTACAACTGTACGCTTGATGCAATAATGTCTATGAATTAGCAAAGGCCCAAGTAAGTCATTACGGCGTTATTACCCACCTTGCCATTTTTGGACGTCCCGTTAACAAATAGCGTGACTCTTCTCATTATTTTAGCGCTTTGGTTGAGTATATTTGTGATTTATGTCTCCCCCAAAAAGTGGATTTTAGGTAAGCTTTGGAACGATTCAGTTTTCAGTGACTAGCTAGCTGCATCGTCAGACAACAACACGAGTCAAAAGACGCCTTCAGTGACCATCGGAAATAAACTGAAGACCACTTATGTTTGGTTTCAGCACGGTCTACATACAACCCTCCCAATCGGATGTGCTTAAAAGTTTAAAAAAAAATTCAAAACAGTTATTTCCTCAATAGTGTGAAAAAGGTCCTACACAGTGACCAAGTGTTATTAAACTGACATTCGGTTGTGTTTATGGAGCTGTAAACGTGTTCGTGTCAAAGTATCGGTCCTTAAACAAACCGTTGTGAGAGTCCGTGAAGGTCGCGCTGGGATTGCTGCTCTGTGATTGGTCAGGCGGCTTCGCGAACAGCCGTTTCGGAGAAGTTTGTCCCACTCTTGTGCCCGTAGTTCGCGGACTGAGCTGTATTTATATCATTTTTGTGGCTTGCTTGGTGTTTACGGTGTTTACTTATAACATAAGTTGAGCTTCGTCCAGTCGATATGAGTTTCAAAGATAGCTACAGCACTAGTTGTTCACACTGACTGCTTGGTTTTGTGGTTGGTTTTGTTGCAATGACAACTCTACTTGAAGTTTACACATCTGACACGACACGAGACGAGTGTTATAATAGGACTTTAGCTAAACACATTTAATTGTTAATGGCATTGACAATGACATCCAATCGCGACCACTGCTCCTGCTGCTTACATCCAGTGTCATCCTCCACTGTTTACCAGACCTTGAGTGAGATGGATTTTGAACGAGGTTTGCTTCCAGTTTATTGCAGTATATTATTGTTTTCATTCTTATTCTGTTACTGGTAATTAAGGAAATTATTGTGTTAAATGAAACTATGTTCACTTTACAGGAATCTGGTCAGCAGCAATGGATGGGAATTTGGAAAGGGTCAAGTCTTTGATCCAAAAAGGCACACACCCGAACATGAAAGATGGTGCTGGATACACAGCTTTGGTAAATTGGGATTTTAGATTCAGGCGACACTGCAGGTGAACAGAGAAAAAATAATTCATCAGTTTGAAACTTTTGCGATGTATTACTGATGCAAAAACAAGAACACGTATTTAATTGAATGTTCTCATATTTAAAAAAAAAAAAATGGTATTTCAGGTATTAAAAGGGCCTGAATAAAGGGAAGAGCCAAGTGCAAACTGATGGGTTTATTTAGTCCACAATCCAGAGTGGATTGTGGATTACTTGTTCAAAATTCAGAATTTGCCTTCTTTTATGGTATTCGAAGACCAATCAGGCTAAATAGATATTGAAAAATCCTTCTGAAATGTTTTTGTTATACATTTTAAGAACAAGACTTGAAATGTTGGTGTCTGTAGGTTAAGAAAGCAAACTGGCCTAAAATTGAAGGGGAAAATATATCTGTTTGGTGTTTCCCGCTCTAATTAACTTGCTGCTTTTGCTTTTCCCATGTTGATGTCTTATTATCATTCTCAACAGCACTATGCCAGTCGCAGTGGACATCTGGATGTGTGCAAGTTTCTTCTGGCAAATGGTGCATGTGCATCGCCTCAGACACCAGGGGGAGCCACGCCTCTGCACAGAGCGGCCTACTGTGGTCATACAGACGTTGTAAGGCTCCTGCTACAGCACAAAGCAAACCCACTGTTGTGTGATGATGATGGGGCCTCTGTATTGCACAAGGTCGGCTGCTTTAGATAAGGTTGCTTTAGCCATACATGACATGAATAAACTTATTTTTGTCCCACAGGCTTCAGAAAAGGGACATGCAGATGTGTGTCAGTTGCTTCTGCAGGAGTGTCCATCCCTCTGCTCTCAGAGTAACAACAGACAGCAGGTCCCACACCAGTTAGCAAAGCAAGAGAGTCTGCAAGAGCTCCTGAAGCCACCTCCATGACATTAGACATGGTGAAGGTGAATGTTAAATTCTTATAATGCTCCTCTAAAAAGTGTTGACTAATTACTTTTTTAGAACCCAAATTTATTCGACATTTCAGCAGATGATGGACTCATTAACATTAAAATGCACATTTTGTAAAACAAAATAAATAAATATATGAGCCAAGGCCTATTGCATATATGTCTGTAGTCTTTTGTGAGGACTTTTATTGTCATGTAGTAAACAGCAGGAGGAGCCATTGTCTTTAGAGTGGTATTTGTGCATGTCCACAGTCCAGTAAGAGCTGGCAACTTGTACAGAATGACCTCATTCAATCAGAAATGCTTCAAGGCTACGGTTTGGTGCCGAAAAGTTTAACTTTCCATGGCAGTTATTTAAAGCATAAGCCTACTTCAGTTGTTGCACTGGTATTACATTAGTACTTGATGTAGCAGCACAATAGGGGATGTTCAGTGAAGGGAATGAAAATGTTTTTATACATTGCAGTTTTGTCTAAAGCTTTAGTTTTTTTCCCTACACTACTGTTTGAAGAGCAGGTTTTTGTCACCTATAGAACATAATTAGCAACCCTTTTCTTTTCAACTCCGGAGGTATCAAAGGCAACCCACATGAACCTATTGAAGTATTTACAGAGAAACAAAAGATGGAGGCCTGGGGCTGAATAAAGGATGTTGATATTTCCATATCTGGTACAACACATGGAAGCACTTTGAGCCATTGTCTCCCATAGTTACTTATCCAAAGCATGTTAAATAAGTTACACATGCACATATAAAGGCACGTACACTTTTCTCCTTCTTAGCTGTATCCAGATGTGTGTATTAATACAAATGTTTTTACTGAAATGCTCTTGTTCTTAGTTGTGAGGAACTTTCATTGGGCCTCGCTGGTGGGTGGCGTGTCCAAACTACCTTCAAAACCACATCCAGTGCCGTGACTGTGGAGGGGTGCCAGGCAACATCTGGAGCTCATTGCAGCTGACGCCACACCGCTGTACGAGGGGAGATGGGGTGTCGGGACGGGGGTAGGAGCGCTGGAGCGAGGGGGAAAGTCGAGGCGAGGGCTGTTTACGCTCAATGACAACTCCTTCCTTTCCACACAGCTGAGGCTCACCTTTCGAAGATCACCTTACCATAATAATGCCACGTTCAAGAGCTACAGGGCAGTCGGTGGTTCTCAATCTTCAGCTGAGGGCACCCAGAAGTTTTTTTTTGTTTTTTTTTTTACTTTAGCTGGGCCATGACTTACTTCTCGTCTAGACAAATGCTGGGTTGTTCTCGTCTTAAATCAGCTGTAAAGAAATATAGCAACTTTTTAATTTCACTTTTATTTAACCAAGAAAGTTCCACTGAGGTTCAGAATCTCTTTTTTGGAGAGTTCTGGCTTTAGATGGGGCCCTTATGGACATGTTTTTAGTGGAAACCGGAGCTCCTGGAGGAAACCTAACTCCAGAACGGCCCTCACCCGGTCCAGAAATCAAATACAGGACCTTCACGCTGTGTCATGCCCTGTGACAATCTATATGAGCCAGATTTTGTTATCATACTTTCTGTTGCTACCTTGTTTAGTTGCAGTTGCGCAACAAATGCAATAAGTTGACACTTCATTCTGACTTGTAACATGCTTTTGAGCCGCTGCGGATACAACTCTCTGGGTTTTTGAAAGACATTTCCAAAAAGAAAATTGACAAATCGTCCCCTTAGATTTATAAGGGGGTCGTTCTAAGTAGTTCTGAGATATTTTGGTATTGACCATTGACTAGTATTGACCACTCATATAAAATAATGTGTTTTTGCTCACAAAAACCTCAAAAATGCATCAAACTTTACAGAAATCTGATATAGTGTTCAGAAGGGGACTGGGAACAAGAATATGTGAACAAGTGTGAGATAGAACCTTATTCTAAAGGGACGAAATGATTCACAAACCTGACATTACTCTGATGGCTGAAATTCCTTTCTACTGATCAACATGCACGTTTTTTTGAATATTGTTACAACTTTTGGATACCTTTATGAGAAAATAAATAGACCTTAGTGCCATATGTGCTGACAGAGAAGACATTGAACTTACTTTCACGTGGATTGGGCCAGGAATGAAAGAGAAATTGGCATAAACGGACACTAGAAATCTGCTTTTTGACAGTTACCATAGTTACTGTCATAGAATTATCTGCTGCCCTCCAGCTCATTTTAGCTCTTTAGAATGCAACCTATTGTTATAACCTCCCGTGTTGTTGTTGTTGTTGTTGTTGTCATCCTGGTGAGTCATATCCAATAATAAATTCAATATCCTAAGCTTATGTCACAGTTTTCCCATGACTAACCATATTTGGTCCCCTCTAAACGAAGTGTTGAAAACAAAATAATTTTATTTAGGTCAATAAAGTTTGGGTCCTTGGGCTGGTACTAACTATCGTGACACAGGACAAGGACAAGGGTGGCCCGTGGGACACCTGCAGGACTTTTGTATCTAATTGTGCTAAGAAAACAACCGGCCCAAATTGGTTTTGGTTTGACTCCTGTCCTGGCTTTTGCCGTCACTAAGTGCAGCGCTGCCACTGGAAGGAATGCCAGCCAATCTCATCCCGCGCCCAATTCAATTAAAGAGAGTACAAAGACAAATGGCTGCGGGGCGAGTGATATGATTATAGTCCTGTGTACAGCCACTGCTCTCTGATTCTGATTCATCTTCTTTTTTTTCTTTTTTTATCTGTCACACACACACACACAGACTTCAGTTTCAAGGAGCTGACGCCGACGGGACAAGAGACCTCCCGGTGAGAGCCACAGGATCCAACTCCTCCCATTCAACACCCGCAACCCCAGCCCAGGATAAAGATTATATTATACAGACAAGGGGCGGAGTCACTGGATGCTTTTCGCTAAACTTAGGCAGGTACACAACACGAGGAACATTTACAGTAGATAATATTGATTGATAATAGATGGGTATAGTATGGAGGGAGGGGCAGGTTATGGATTGCCTTGTAAGGATGTGTTATGTGGAGTTGGATATGATATGTTAAATAGATTTTCTTTCTCATAACACAGTCTAGAACATGAAACAATTTCTTTGCACTGTGGAAATTTTAACAGTAAACCCAGGTCGAAAAGCTTTGGTCTTCAATTGTGCCCAAATGTCCCGTCTGTTTTGTGCTGACATGAGTTTTACTTGAACACAGTCATTCATTCTGATTCTGCGTGAGATTTAACGGCTGAATAAAGTGTTCCAAATAAACCCGGTGTTAAAAGCTGTTGTATTGAGTTTGCGAGACATCAGGGGCTTGTACAGTATGTGACAGGGAAGCATAAAGCTTTAGGCCAAATCTAGAGGCAACATTGGACTCATTCATGGAAGGTGTTTTGGCTGCAACTATACACTCATGAATACATGCTGTCCAACTATTTGCAATTGAACAGAGTAAAGCCTAATTTTCCAAGCGCACTTTCTGTAGTTTAATGATTTGACTCATTGCCAAAAGAGGTCCATCTGTCTATTGTCTTGCACCATGGGAGATCTTCTATCTGTGGATGTTGCAGATAAGGCTATTTATATTTTAGATCACAAAGCGCCCACTGCGGGGAAGACTGTGTGCTGTTTTAGGAAGCACGTTTTTCTCTTGATCAGCATCCTGACATTTTGAGTCTCCCAGGATCAGAAAAATCCTCCAAACCCAAAGGTGTGCATTGCAGCCCTCCAACTAAGTTTTCATTTGAGACAATGCAGGGGAGCGACTGCACCCTTGAGCCAGAGCTGCCACAAAAGACAGATGATCCTCCTCTCGGGACGGGGACGTGTCGGAGGAATGCGAGTGCAGGTGTATCCCGGGGCCAGTGGGAGCAGCACCAGTTGATCCTGTTTGATAGAGGCCCTGACAGTCCCATATTGTGTGTCGAGGGCCGGAGGAGGTGCGTCTCTCATTCCAGCACCCAAGAAAGTCGATCTGGTGGGAAAGAGGCGGGACCGGCCCAAAGGCGTCAGCTTTTGTCCCGACGCCAGCACAGACACACACCTTGGCGGGGACAGACACAAGGCCCAACCCACAAAGGCATCCCCTGCCTCACCCACTGTCCCGCCATATAGCATCAAGCTGTCACCCCTGAACGTTACACTCTGCTCCTGCACTGCAACTGCACCTCTTCAACCACTGCAGCGGCCAAACTCCCCCAGAGACAAAAAACAAACTTTAGGGAGAGACACTGCAGGCAAAATAGTTGTGCTCACGAGTTTATACCTTTTAATCTTTTAAAAGGTATAAACTTGCGACAGTGGCGCAGATGGTAGAGCGGGTCGTCTCATGATTGGAAGGTCGGGGGTTCGAATCCCAGCTCCTGCAGCTGCAGACTGTCGTTGTGTCCTTGGGCAAGACACTTCACCCAATGCCTACAGTATGTGTGAGTGGTTGGTGGTGGTCGGAGGGACCGTTGGCGCAGATGAGAGCAGTCAGTCTACCCCAGGGGAAACTGTGGCTACAAAATGTAGCTTACCACCATCAGCATGGAGTGAATGAGCCCCCCTCCCTTTCATGAGTGAAGCACTTTGGGTGTGACTATGTCATATGAAAAGCGCTATACAAATAAGAATCCCTTTCCCCTTGCCCTTTTGGCCATTTTTCACAGAATATGAATGATAACACAAAAATCTTTTTTCCACTCATGGTTAGTGTTTGTTCGAAGCCATTTATTGCCAAAGAACTGAGTTTACTCTTTTGAAATCAGAATGAAACAGAAACTACTCAAATGTCCCTGATCTAACGTTTACATGACCTTCAACAACTGCCAGGAAAATGGTTCAGGAGCAAAGAAAAACTCACTTCAGCTGAAATACAGGACTCTGACAAAATTGAACTCACTGAAAAAATGTTTATTTTTCGAGGTGAAC
>OMNZ01129241.1:30466-41033 GCA_900303255.1 Lesueurigobius sanzi | reverse complement strand
AAAACACAATCAATCTAAATATTTTTATGTCGCCCAATATCAATGTCACCTGAGAGGCTTCACAGACATCAACACAGGGAATCAAGGAGAAAATGTAATGTCCAAACAAATCTTAATAAATGAGACAATAGATAAATAAATTAATACCAGCTTTAGAACCATGAGTGCTACTGTATATACTGTATATACTGTATGTATATATATATATATATATATATATATATATATATATATATATATATTTTTTTATTTTTTTAACTAATGTAGCCTGTGACATAATTTTTTATCATTGTGTTTTTGATTAAAATAGAATATGGTCATCTAAAATACACCAGATTGTACTAAATTACCTCTTTGTAATTCAAAATTCCCTGTGGGGGATAACCCCCAGATAATACAATCGCACACATATATCATTAACCTCCTACATACATTTCATCTCCTATCGCTAAACTCCTGGCTGCAGACCTGGTGGCACAGGTCTAATATATAATAATAAGCCATTATCATTATATATTAGGCTGCAGTCCTGTAGGGCTTTGTCCAATTTTAAAATGTCAATCAAATGTGCTGAATTGTTAAAAAAATGATCGGAAACATGTTTTGTCAATAGTATTTTCCTGTTTACAATATATGCGGCCCACAACCTGCCACCCTAGGTGAATTTCGGTCCATGATCCAAAATGAGTTTGACACCCCTGTTCTATAGTTTTTGTTCAAGTTCAAGTTTATTTGTCATGTGCATTAAAGTACAAGGTACCCTAAGCAATGAAAAAAGTTTTGCCCTGGCACTCTCTCTGAACTCTGAAGTTTTTGACGCTCCAGAATCAATTGTTTTTAGGGTTTCGTACCAGAAACTTACCAGAAACTCCAAAAATCTGATCCTGGAGCGTCATAGATGCTGCTGTGATGGAAAGCAAAGACACCATACAGTCACAAAAAGTTCAAATATAAGTTACATAATACACCTTTAATTTACAAAAAAATCTGAATTTTGATGTTTTTGTCATCATTATAGATTCTATTTCAGTATTTATTTATTTATTTATTTATTTATTTATTTATTAGCAAAGATACTTAAATATGCAGCAGTAGTTTACACAGTTAACAACAGTGTATGATCTCCCAAATAGACCTAGCAATAACATAATATACACCTATGTTGCCCTCCAGCGTATCGGCGTCTTCAGAGGGACATTGCTGACGGCACGCTGGCCTCCGGGGACTCCTTCTACATCCGAGTCAACCTGAACATCTCCAGCAGTGAGAGCGGCTCTCTGAACGTGCGCTGTGACGAGGTGGTGCACGTGCTGGACACCCACCACCAGGAGCGCTGCGAGTGGCTGTGCACCCGGGTGGACCCTTACACGGGCCTGGACCTGCCCGAGCGAGGCACCATGCCCAGCAACTCCAGGTCCGCACTCTCACGCTCCTCGGGGCATTGACTGGAATGAGATCACAATTTATAAAACATTTTCAAAAGATTACTCAGTTACTTTGTAGGAGGTAATATGAGTTGAGTGGATTTGGTCAAGGAGGAGTTACTTTTTGTTTTGCATGAAGTAGATTTGATCACAAAGGGATAGGGCTGGGTATCATTCATTTTTTTCCGATACTAGTACCGACGGTTTACGATACCGATACCTGAATGATACTTTATCGACGCCTGTACTAAATTATTTGTCATCTACGCAAATCTCTAGATAAGTTTAAATGACCCAAATTCATCTTATTTCTCTAAATCTGAGCGGTTTTGACCAGTTAAGTTTTAGTGGCTCCTTTGACCTCATACTAACCACTTGTTCTATGGTGTTTTTGACTTGTTTCAATAGATTTCTACCTTTTTTATTTAAATTTATTTGCCAATGTGGTAACAAAATTGGTCTTGTCGTTTTGGCTTTTATTTTCATAATTCAAGTGAGATTACCTTAGAACAGGGTTTTACCTTTTTTTACAAGTTGTGAGCTACTTTTGCGTAACAAAAATCGCAGCGAGCTACTTGTACTTCAAAGAAACACGTGTAACTAGGCCTAGGACTGACAAGATGATCATTCAACTCAATAGAAGAAAATTACAGTAGTTTCTGCTTTGTACTTTGCTATGTTTGGGGATATTTTGCTCATAACAACAAAAATGCTTCTAAAATGTGTCTCATCAAGCGTGTGTAGATATGTAGAAAGCCTTTGGCGAGCTACTTGGAAAGGGGTGGCGAGCTACTGGTAGCTCCCGAGGTACTGGTTGGAGATCCCTCGCTTAGAATCAGTAATTGCCATTGCCAAATAATGTACATGACAGTAGTAAATATGTCTAATCCAGTCAAAGCTGCTCTAAACAAGACTAATATTCTCAAATCACGTAACTTATACTATGTAGAACCATAAAACAGAACAGTAATGGTAATTTATTCAATAAAATACTGTTTCTTTTAGTTTGTGTAGGTTCTCAGTCGTACAGGAGTTGTCCATCGTAGGCAACAAATCTTCAGTCTTCATCTGTACTCTGTAGTTGAAGTGTAGGACGTTTCGATCTCGATCTTCGGTCCAAAGATCGTCATCAGCTACTAAAGACATCCTACACTTCAACTACAGAGTACAGATGAAGACTGAAGAATTTTTGCCTATGTTTCTTTTAGTGTTTTTATCATTTATTTAAGCTGAAACACCCAAGTCACTTTATTTAGTCCAGTCCCAGACCCACCAGGCAGACAAATTTGCTTTCTTATTTCTTTATTTATTTTTCAATGCCGGTTTCACCATAATTATTATTTCGATACCGTGCTGGTATACACAAAAGTACAACGAAGGGAGAGTGCTTCAGGGTCCCAGTGTGTATAAAACAGGTGCTCTTCCAGGATGTGGACTGGAATCAATAAAGATACAGATACTGACTTGCACAAAGTGAGCTGTGCAGTCAATAAATATCATCTGGGGCACTCTGTTATGAAAAAATATTAAAAATCCTTTATTGTTACATGGATTGCCAACGTTTACGGTATAGTTTAACAGTACCCAGCCCTACACAGGAAACACCTTTTGCCAGGTCTTTACCCCATCACATGTTCACAGTCTGTTAGTCTTATTGTCTTTCTGGCCTTGTAACATTAACTTTTTGAAGAAAGTGACAAAACCCACATGATCATTTGTACAATGCATTTAACACTGGTCGTCAAACCTGACTGCTGAACTTCCTTTCACATTGTCACACCAACAGTGAACAGGAAGCTAGAGAAAAACAAAGAACCAAGGCACTGCCCCCACATTAATTCTCTATTCACATTTTCTAAAAAGCCTCTATTCTACTGGGCCAATGCATATCAAAATCCTTTAAAACATGTTCCCGGTTTCCTCCAACAAAGCCTTTCTCAAGAAGTGGCCTGACGCTATATTCACTCAACAGCATTTGCAATGTACTGTAATAACACAGTCATGATGTTAAAGATAATCCTTTGTGTAAAGTTTTAAAGTAATGTACATTTGATTTGTAACGATATCATGTTCTTTAGGGCTCAGCAGCTGCTCCTGGTCAAGATACAGAAGTTGCTCTCCCGAGGGGGGAAGGAAGAGAGTGATATCAGCCGCAATGCAAGAGTAAAATACAAAGCTATTGCCATATCAGGATGTCAGGATGTTTTGTAATGGTCAGTAATGTATTGTTTGTGTCTAGAATAATTTGATAGCAGAAGAACCAACTTCCTCCTCAGACCCTAAAGCCAGCCCTCGCCTGTCCAAAGCCAGTATCTTCCTCACACAGATATTACAGGTATTTAAACATCAATAAAGTATCTATCTATCTATCTATCTATCTATCTATCTATCTATCTATCTATCTATCTATCTATCTATCTATCTATCTATCTATGAATGATAGTATTTTCATGTATGTATATCTGAAGATATTCTAAGAAGACAATTCTAAGTCCCGCCTCCCTATCAGCGTTTCACCAAAAGCAAAACTTTGAGTCAAATGCAAAAAAAGGCAAAAGAGTTATAGTTTTGTCTCAAATCTGATTCCATAGAGACTCCAGGAAAAGTAAAGTTGAATACATTTCATCAATAACAAGTGACTTCATATTTCTGATTCACTAAAATTCATGTGGACATTAACATCACTACAGCTCAAAGAGAAAATCACAAGCTTAAGTTGTCTGGGGGGGTTGAAATAACAAAACCATTCATCATGTATAAAGTTTCTCATACAAGTCTCATAAAAGATTGTTCCTTTGTAGTTCGTCAGCAGGGTGGATATCAAGTACAAGCGCATGAACAGCAGCGAGCGTGTGAGGCTGGTCAACTCGGGCGGCACTCTGCCTAGACAAAGCTTTGAGATGCTCCGATCCGAAGGTGACAACAACAACATTTCCCTCATTATGTGAAACCCCAGGACAGCGATAACGGTGCCCTGCGATAGTGTCTTCTCAGCATTCAATATTAACACTGGCTTATTACTTCCTGTCTCCAGACGCCGCTGACCCAGACAACGAGTTCAGCAGGAGCTTGAATCTGCTCCCTTACAGCCCGGTCACACTCCAGAAAACCCAGAGGAGGCGACCGGTCCTTTTCACTCCCGTCGCTTTAGCCAAGACCATCATCAACAAACTCCTCACCATACCTGGGGGGATGGACTTTAGTAGCTGTAAACCAGGTGGGTGGTGCAATGGGGATTTAGGTCACGTTATGTTGGTCACGTATTATGTTGTGGTGAAAGTTACACTGCCAAACCTTTGGCAGTGTAACTTGAGAGATCACAAGGGCTGCGCCAAAGATGGCCTATATGATAATCACAATGATTCAATTCAATTTATTTTTTGTAACGCCCAATATCACAACAGGAGTGGTCTCAGAGGTCGGTATGGACAAAAGCAAATTATTATCAGACATCAAGAATGATCAAAATAAGTCACACACAAATGAAATGTCACAACCAGATGTAAAGTCCTGTAAATAAGTAAATCGCTTACAGTAACAAGCTTAGAGTATCCCACATCCTTAGACCTTCCTCCACGGCGAGGAAAAACCCTTAAAACCACATGGGAGAAAATTAGGAAACCTCGAGGGGAACCAATTTAGGGGAAGTATCCACTCTCTTGGACTGATGGGCCAGTGGTGACATTTTTTGGTCAACCAGAGTCCAATGGCTGTGTTCAGCGAGAGTTGCAGTGGCCATTAAACTGGGAGATGGCCTTGGGTAGACAAGAGTCCCGCAGCAGTGTTTAACCCGGGGAGTAGGCTTGGCCGACGCCGTCTGGTCCTACGAATGCTGTCCAGTCCCCACGATGACGGCAGTTGTTCGGGTCTTCAACAGCCCGAGAACTGCCCGCCGGAGAGGGACAGAAAAAGAGGACACAATGTGAATAGCAATGAACAGAAAAACAAAAAATGTGCAGGCAGACATAAATATTGCAACATAATTTATAGGTAAGGAAAACAAGAGGATAGGGCTCAATGTCTTTAGTTCATTTTTATTTTCCCTCAGGCCTCCCTAACGGACAATTACACAAAATAAACATCAGCATTTTTTACAACTTACCTCTAATAACCATAACCTTTAACTTTGATATAAATCAGACCTGAAATTAATGTGTGTCGGCAGCAGGGTCCACAGTTAGATAAGATAATACTTTATTGATCTCACAATGGAGAAATTCACTTGTTACAACAGCTCTTAAGACAGGATCACACAGGGGGGTGCAAAAAGTCAGGAAATGTGCCATCAAAGAAGAAAATAAGTTTGTAAAACAGGTAATAATAATAATAATTAAAAAAAAACCTTAAACCTTCTTTGTAATTGACCCACAGGACAAAGGAATCTGCACCAAATTGGTTTGATGGTTTTTGATTGAACTGGCAAATATTATCCAACCAATCATATGATCTCCTGCACTTGTTTCCAAACTTTTCAGGCCATGGTCCCCTGGGGCGTGCTGATCCCCTATCAAATGTCTTATCATGAAATGCATCCACAACACAGTCAGCATTACTTTCAAAGACAAAATGATATAACGGTACTAGAGTATTGGTACTACTAGTTGTATTTCTACTTTATTGAGCATGTTTCATTATACTGAAATACTGAATTGTTTTTCAATTCATTATTTATTTTTTCTTGGCAGAGACCTTCACCAAGGAGGAGTTCCAGCTCAAACAAAACATTGAGCCCTTCATCCACTACACAGAGAAACAGGCCATGTATGAATGCATCACCAGAGAAAACATTGAAGATGTCGCTACAAAGGTGAACAAACTAATAATACAAATATAGGGTGGGGCATGGGGAAGGGGCTGGATGGTTTGTGTCCACGCCTGTGTCAGTAGCAAGCTGTGGAGGGAGCAGCATCTCTGTAATGTAGGTGCAACGGGCCTTTCGTGGATGCCTTCAGGGAAACGGGGTGTTGCGGCTTCCACAATCAAACCTCTTAGAGAGGTCTGAGGCCGGGTCCTATGGCCCACAGCTTTGTGACGTGCAAAGGGGCGATATGTTACAAAAGCGCTGGATCCAAAGATGCATTTTGGTGAATTTATTTGCAACAGCTATCACAGCGTACAAAGATGGATGGATACGATGATGACAAGCCAGAGGAATGTCCGCCTTTGCACACACACCTGTACACGCCTACACCCGAGCAAAAAGAAAGGACAAAATGGACGAAATGGCGAAGGTGGACGCTGCTCCACACCACAGCATGTGTGCGACTGATAGGTGTGGACACAAACCTCCCATCCAGCCTCTTCCATTAGTCCCCACCCGTAACATCACCTCCCCCTTTTTCAATAAGGAAGTCCCCACGCCCCACTCTGTAATAATAAACAATAGTTCAACGTAAAGGTGGATGTTTGTGCATGTGCTCAGGGTAAACACTGTCTGCTGGAGGCTGAGCTGAGCTGCGTCAAAGATCTACTAAGGAGGGAGATCTACCCCATCATCATGTACATCAAGATCTGTGAAAGAAACATCAAGAGGCTGAGGTTGGTCATGTCAGAGAGATACAGTATATTGGTTTGGAAAGGCCCAATTACTCTAACCAACAACTATGATAATAAATACTACATGACTTTGGGGCGACGGTGGCGCAAGTAGTAGAGCGGGTCGTCTTGTAATCGGAGGGTTAGCAGTTCGATCCCCGCAGGCGCACACTGTCGTTGTGTCCTTGGGCAAGACACTTCACCCACCTTGCCTCCAGTGTCTGCGTACATTGGTGTATGAATGAGAGAGTGAATGGGTGAGTGGTTCCTTGATGTAAAGCGCTTTGAGTGCCTAAAGCAGGTAGGAAAGCGCTATATAAATGTGACCATTTTCCATTTGTTGGACTGAACTGTTACCACTGTTTACTGAAGATTATACCCTGACAAAAATGTATCTTTACTTTACTTTATTAGTTTATTTGGAGAGGACAGTGCACATTAATGAACACTCAGTACAGTTACTTTGTGTAAATGTGCCAGATTTAGCCATGGGCTACTTTCTATCTGTTGTCCTCATACATTTAACAATAAAAATTACAGACATGGGCATACACTATACACTATATATACACTATTTACAGACAATATAAAACTTCCTCTGTATATAACAGTATCAGGTCTACAAATGATCACATGATTGATTAGATTTCAACTATTTTTAAGCTATTTTTTAAAAAGCTATAAAGGTGGAAGACTCTTGAATTATAATTGGGAGACTATTCCAAGTCGTGCACCCTTTTACAGAGATGGTATTTTGCCCAGTGGTGGCACGTCTGAATGGTGCCTCAAAGTCCCCTTTACTGGCTGATCTAGTGCTAAGATTACTGTCTCTTTGTCTAATAAATTCCTCCAAAGGGGGAGGGGCCAAACCATGGAGGGATTTGTAGACGAGGCAAGAATGTTTAAAAAAAAAAAGTTTTCAAAACTCAAAAGATGACTATTTCTCTAAAATTGGACAATGGTTAGAAGAATTGGGTTTTTTGGCAAAAACCTTGATTACTTTTTTTATACAGCTGTTCTATGGGTTTTATGACCATGCTATAAAACAGTACTGGATGTGAGAGAGGATCATACAGTGAAGAAAAGATTTGGCAGCAGTAAACTTTCATCTTCCACGTTTTCATTTCCTTTTTCTGTAATTGTATTTGTAAAATGGCAAAATATGGTCTTCCAAGTTTAAAACGGCAAACAGCACAGTCCTGTCTGGACATTTCAAGTGTATTTTGTTTTTTAAGTTAACAAAATAATAAGCAACAGTTTATCTTAGTTAAAGATGAGGATTTTTGTGAACTGCATTTAGCAACAAACTAAAATTTTAACATTATGGCTATTTCAAACCGCCAAAAACCCATACAGGTTTTCTGTAAATTCCCAAAAAACTGGTTGACGTACTTGTGGTCGATGTTGTCATTCCACGTTGTGAGTTTGATTTAAGTCTTATCTTTTCTGTGAAGTGCCTCATAGGTTGGTTCTGTTAATCACCACACAGAAATGCTTCCTTCCTCTTTCGCACCCTCACAGGAAGTTGCCAGTGCGCGTGGAGCCGGAGGATGAGTTCGTGAGGCTGTGCCGGGCCAAAGAGAAGGAGCTGGAGGGCATCCCCTGTCTGTACGCCAGTCTGGAGCCCGACACCTGGACCGGGCTGGACGACTTGGTCAAGGTGGTCAAGGAGAGGATCGCGGATGAGCAGAAGAAGACCATCTGGGTGGAGCAGGACTTGTTATAGAATCATGTGTCATTTTTAGTCAGGGCTTAACATTATCCCCAGACACCAAACACTTGTGACAGATAACCATTTAACTCTCACTAGCATTTTCAAAATAGTTCCCTGCAAAAAGGAATCTAACAATAAGTGAAATTTTCTTGAAATAAGTATATTTGATCTTGATTTGTAAGTAAAATTTTCTGGCAATGGAACAAGTGTTTTCCGCACTTAAAGGTACACGTGTATTCCCGCGAGATTTGTGATTTCACAAACTCTGTCCAATCACTAACGTTCGGCTCGACTCAACAGTTTGTGCGGACCAATGACGTGCCTGTGTTTTTAAGGCGGGACATGTTGGTATGACGTCGCATCAAATGCCGAAGAATGGAGCATGATAGTCCCGCCCACCAGCTCGTCTGTACACGCACGCGCCTTGGTGCCAGAAGTAATAATCCCATTCAAAAATTGTATAGACTTTTCGAAAAATTCGAATTGTACGAGTTTAAAAGCACGACGGAGGCTCTTCAGCTACGTTCTAACTGCGAGCCATAGCGTGGATATTATACAAGCAAGAAAATACCCAATATTTGAAAACAGGGCAACATATTTTTATAACTTTATTATTGTGTGTTTTATCCCCATAGGTCTCCACGTAGCTGAGTAGCTGCTATTGTTATTTAAGAAAAATTATGTTTCCTTTTTACGAAAAGTCTATGCAATTTTTGAATGGGATTATTACTTCCGGCACCGAGGCGCGTGCGTGTGCAGATGAGCTGGTGGGCGGGACTATGATGCTCCATAACAAACATGGCTATGTCTAAGGACTTACTTTTTGATGCCGCAATTGACTCTTGACTGTTTTAGTTTTACTATTTCTGCTTTGAAAAGGGAGCAAAGAGTCGTTTGTGAACGACTCAGAATAGAATCAGAATCAGAATCAGAATAGAGTTTATTGCCATTTTCAATGAAGGTTTCACAGACTAGGAATTTTCTTTGGTGTACCTATAGTGTAATAGTGTAATAGTGATAAATAATAAACGATGGGAAAAAAGGGTATAAACTTACAGAACTATAAGGCATGCATAGAATAAGATAGAAACAATCTAATAAAATAGTAATTTAACACAATACGAGACAGATTAGACCGATTAGCAGCAACTTGGGGCAACTTGTGCTGTGATATTGAATGATACAAATTAAATTGATTGGTTGATTGATTAACTAAAGGCAGCCAAATATGAGATTTAATGCATTCTTTGATTACCCACTGCAAAAAATTTGCTTTTGCGGTGTCTACCTGGTCATTAGGAACATGTTTTGTCTTGCTGGCAACAGTATAATCCAAAATGTTACACAGTGTACCTTTAAATTAAGAAAAAAAAATCATCTTATTGCACTTACAGTAACTGCGCTCAATTTACCTGAAATGATATACTTTTTCTTATTTTAAGTGAAAATACTTGTTCCATTGGCAGATTTTTTTTACTTGGCAAGTCAAAGTTACTCACAATAAGGTCAAATAGTCTGAATTCAAGCAAATGTAACTGATCATATCACTTTTTGCAGTGTTGGATCTGGTTGTGTGTACAATAAGAAGGTGTTGTAATAGGCTCTCAAACTGTGGTGTTGAGGGTCCCGTGCAGCTCGACTGTTTATCTTACCGACATTTTTTTAGTTTAGATAAACTTATTTTTGTCTTTTGGGCATTTCCATTTTGACGTGCTGTTTTAACCATGGTTCATCTTATTATTGTCCTTGTATTGACCAGTCATAGGCAGCGTTTAGGTCAGGTGGTATTGTGGAGAGCCCCAACAGTCATTTGAGAACTACTGTTACATTTTATTTATTATGCCCTTTATAAATTCATCTTTATATAACCATCAATAGGCAATATATTAGGCCT
>OMNZ01129241.1:12534-27846 GCA_900303255.1 Lesueurigobius sanzi | reverse complement strand
AACACTGATGGAAGTGAATACTGATTTGCAGAGTCTCAATAGTAGGGCTGCGTACCTTTGAGAACCTGGCGATACGATACATACCGCGATACACACACGATACGTACCTCGATACACAGGTCATGATGCGATACGTACCTCGATACACAGGTCATGGATGCGAGATGTACCTCGATACACACACGATATGTACCTTGAAACACAGCTCATGATGCGATATGTACCTCGATACACACACGATATGTACCTCGATACACAGGTCACGATACATATCTCGATACACAGGTCATGATACGATACGTACCTCGATACACACACGATACGTACCTCGATACACAGGTCACGATACAATACATACCTCGATACACACACGATACGTACCTCGATACACAGGTCACGATACAATACATACCTCGATACACACACGATACGTACCTCGATATACAGGTCACGATACAATACCTCGATACGCACATGATACGATACATACCTCGATACACAGGTCATGTTACGATACATACCTCAATACACAGGTCATGATACGATACATACCTCGATACACAGGTCATGATACGATACTTCCCTCGATACACAGGTCATGATACGATACGTACCTCGATACACACACGATACGTACCTCGATATACAGGTCACGATACAATACCTCGATACGCACATGATACGATACATACCTCGATACACAGGTCATGATACGATACGTACCTCGATACACAGGTCATGATACGATACATACCTCGATACACAGATCATGATACGATACGTACCTTGATACACACACAATACGATACGTACCTTGATACACAGGTCATGATACGATACACACCTCGATACAGAGCCTTCTCAATAAAATTTGACACTGTTCAATACGATTCAATAACAAAACATAGACCTAATGCTCATTGGTTAATCGTGAACATTTCCACTTACTCAAAAAACTGAACTCAGTGTATTATCTTTAATTTATTGAAGAATAAAGAACAAAGTACATTTTGATTAAATGCTTGCAACTTAAAGTGTTCAGAATAATTGATCGGACACAGTGTAACTGATTATCATACTTCACAATACAAAATCTTTTACATTTTTCCATGATCTTCCTCCCAGTCTTGCTGCCTGGGGGGAAGAACGCTACTAAGAGCCACGATATCAATACTGTATCTGTTTAAATTATCAATACGTAGCTAGGTATTGATATTTTGAGCACACCCCTACTCAATAGGTTAATTTCATTCAGCCAAAGTGACAGTTAGCATCTTAACCTCAGGAACAGGAAACGGCGTGAGCTGCTGCATGACAGGCACCAGATTTAGAAATGTGCTGGACTGGAAAGTCACACTCCACTGCAGAGGAAGTGCGAGATTGTGTGGAAATAAGACAATAACTCTAGTATAAAGCCATCAGTGGATTATTGGAGCGATTTTAAAATGCAGCTGGTGCACCAGAATACACAGTGTGAGCCTGTTCTGGATAGAGTTGGATATTTCTGCAGTGCACTTGGGTTTCACACATACCTCCAAAGCCGACCGACTGGAGGCATTTGACAGCTACGTGCAATGTTGACACTTAAGAGGGGTTTGGACAAGTGTGCTGCATTGCACTCCGTAACTTAGTATTAGCCATGAATAAAAATGTAGTTGTACAGTTGTTACTATCATGGAAATCCTATCTGCCCTGTATGTTCATAGGCGTAATGTAAAAGGAGAGGACTATTGTAAGAGAATAATTTTAGGCTTATTATGCAATTATTACTTGACTTTATGAGAGTTTAGCTACAGTTGTGCTCATAAGTTTACATACCCTGGCAGAATGTATGATAACACAAAAACCTTTATTTCCCTCATGGTTAGTGTTTGTGTGAAGCCATTTATTGCCAAAAAACTGTTTGTTTACGTTTTTTAACTGGATACTACCCTAATATCCCTGATTGAAAGTTTACATATTGTGCATCTTCAACAATCCAATTTTTTCAGAGAGTCCTGTATTTCAGCTGAAGTGAGTTTTTCTTTGCTCCTGAACAATTTTCCTGGCAGTTGTCGAAGGTCATGTAAACGTTAGATCAGGGACATTTGAGTAGTTTCTGTTTCATTATGATTTCAAAAGAGTAAACTCAGTTCTTTGACAATAAATGCCTTCGCACAACCACTAACCATGAGGGAAAAAAAGATTTTTGTGTTATCATTCATATTCTATGAAAAATGTCCAAAATATTAAAGGGTATGTAAACTTAAAAGGGTAAACTTATGAGCACAACTGTATATCCACCAATAACAGAGCTGCTTTTCTGTTATAAAAACATACATCAAATAAAGGCTTGAACTATTTTACTTTGTGTATGGATCTTGGATAATTTAAACCTACATTTTGTGTGAACTCAAAACATGAGCTTTCCACAATATTGCCGTGCACATTAATAACTTTGAACAATTATTTACAGCACAGAGCCTATATAAGAGCAGTATTGTAGCCTCTTGCATTCTTGGAGATGCTGTATGGATTTATTGAATGCCTGAATTACCACAGCTTGGAGCATTGTCTGTTCAAACAATGTAGTCACATGATGCCAAAGCCAATAAGATACATGTTTTCCACAGGGGCTGCAGCAGCGAGAGGTGAATCTATGGATGGCCAGTCACACTTCTGCACTGCACCAACATCATGACAAGCTGCCCCGACCGCCGCACAGCATCTTTGTGTCGCCATGGTGACAGGCGGTGTCCAAAGCCTTGACACTGTTGCCATGGTGACCGTGTAGCCGGCAACACCCTCTGACTCCGCTCCATTGTCGCTCGCGCGCGCAAAAAAAGGGAGGAGAAGAAGAAAGCCGGGTGAGGGTCCCAATCTGCTGCCATGGCGACGCCGTAGAGATGCCCCGCCAAGACAATTGTGTTGCTATGGTGACCCTGTAGCTCGCACATCTGTCAGTCGCTATGGGAACGTCCAAGATGCTGCGCGTGTTTGTTGTCTTGGGCTCTCTCTTCATGATCCTCTTCATCATCATCTACTGGGACGACGTCGGGGCGTCCTATCTCTATCTGCACACGCACGTCTCGCCCGGACCCAAGACCCCCGTGCCCCCCCCGCAGCAGAAGCCCAAAGCCTCACAGGTGCCCTCCTTCCTCTCCGACATCGACGCCTTTGTCAACCAGTTTTTGGAGCCAGGAAGTGACGAGCCCACGGACCCCGCTCCGGCTGATACGGGTAACCAATCGGAGAAGGCGGAGGAGCGCTATATCCCGCGGCAGGAGTGGAAGGTCCACTTGACCCCAATAGCACCTGAGCTCCGGGAGAGACAGGTCGGTTTGGATTCATGTCATTCCTGTCCGTTATTTTTTTGATTGATTTTTTGACATCAA
This sequence comes from Lesueurigobius sanzi, assembly GCA_900303255.1. Lineage (NCBI taxonomy): Eukaryota > Metazoa > Chordata > Actinopteri > Gobiiformes > Gobiidae > Lesueurigobius > Lesueurigobius sanzi. Next base: position 24,472 of record OMNZ01129241.1, on the reverse strand, counting down.
GATTTGGCATAGGTCATTTCATACTTTCTTTTTTAACAATCCCAGGAGCTTTAACATACGAGAGAAGACTGAACTATAAAAGGCTATACTAAACTACTAGAAGAGTCACATATATTTTGACTTTCACAGGGTTTCTGCTGGGCATTAAAAGTTATTAAAGAGTGTCAAAAATAAGGCCTTAGATGTCATTTAAAGCATTTAATAGAATTAAAACTCGTATTAAATCGAAAGCTCTTGGAAAATAATTACATTGCTCGACTAGTTTTACTAAAGAAGTTTGTCAAAAGTACAAAAATTAGGGTCTAGACTGCAGAAATTATACACTATTTCTGTTCAAAAGTTGTCGTTTTTTAATTGATGTATGGAAATTAATATTAAATACGCACAGTTTTGTGTCATGTAGTATTTGGGCTTTAAAATGGCATAAGAAAAAGCATTACATTGGACTTTCTGCTACCTGTATAACCCTGTTTCAGAACATGTTTGTATAACGAGCTCTAAAGCAGGGCTACCAGGGTGTATAGATAACAAGACCCCTATGGAGAAGTCCCAGTATATACAATTACCGACCATGTATCTGCAGGCTTTTCAGATCACTATTTTTCAACCCAATAACACGCATCTTCCTCCTCCTCCACATTCTCCAGGGAGTTTAGCGTAATTGAGCAAGTATGTCCTGACGATACCTCAGCACGTTCTGGGTATTCCTTGGGGTTTTCTACACAACACCTCCCCAGAACATGTATGTAATTGCCCCCATGCAGCGAATAAACTGAGAATGATTTTCTTTTTTTTTTATAAGGTAAAATCTGCTTACATAGTGGAATTTCACATCTTGCAAAATCTCCAACAGTGTGTAGATTTGCATGTCTATGGTCAACTGAAACTAAAATGAACTAGCTACACACGGTTCATAATGTCTTCCACCTCAGGCCCGTCGTTGCTAGAATTGACTCCATAGAAGAAATGACAAACATATACAGTATTTCGGGATGTAGTTGACTGTGAGCTGATATGACACTCTCTGCTTTAAGGCTGTTTTTCATTATGAACTACTTCTCAGGGATTAAAGGAATAAATCATAGCCTAAATCCTCCTCCTATCAAGCCTATTCAAATCTCACATCCACAGGAACACAGGCGCAGGATGCTTCGAGAATTATGCACCAACGACAGCTTGGCATTCCCTGGCAAGAACCGCTCATTCGACGACATTCCCAACCAAGAACTCAATCACCTCATTGTGGACGACAGGCACGGCATTATCTACTGCTATGTCCCCAAGGTACTCGAATGCCTGTCTTCTTCCCTCCCGACAGTTTTGTTTTGAAACTCTCCCGGGGATGTGTGTACTGTGGCGTGAAATGACAGTGAGGTCTTTGTGCCCGCCGCAGGTAGCGTGCAGTAACTGGAAGCGCATCATGATCGTCCTGAGCGAGAGCCTGCTGCACGACGGCGTCCCACAAAGAGACCCACAGGCCGTGCCCGGGGAGCTGGTCCACAACAGCAGCATGCACTTCACCTTCAACCGCTTCTGGAAACGATACGGGAAGTTCGCCAAGCATCTGATGAAGGTGTGTTTGATTTGCTTTTTCATATTTGTTAGAATGTAGGGAGTAGGGGTGGGAACCTGTGTGTACCTCATGGATACCATACGCCAGGGGTTTTCAACCAGTGGTCCGTGGCCCCCTGGTGGTCCGTGAGAGTACTGCTGGTGGTCCATGACTTGCCATTCAGTTTAACTACTAAGAATACTAGGGCCGCTGCATATTGAATATTAAGTTGATATACAGTATCTCTTTTAATTATTGTACTTATTGTACTGTTATTTTAAACATTTGAGACACAAAGCATTGTAAAATAAAGTATATAGTCCTCTATTATACAAAAAAACAGGCCTATATTGCACACACGCACTGCCTTAAATGTCATTTAAAAGCATTAAATAGATTAAATCAACCATTCTTGGAAAATAAAGACATTGTTCAACTAGTTTTACAGCAGAAGTTTCGCAAAAATCCGAAAATAGTATCTAGACTGCTGTTTGGAAAGAAATTATACACATTTCTGTTCAAAAGTTGTCAGTTGTGTCAAAATTTGTATTGAATTTGGAAATTAATATTAAATACGCACCAATTTGTGGCATTTCTGGCATTAAAAATGTAGAATTTGGGCATTAAAATGGCATTAAAAAGCATTAAATTTGACTTGCTGTTACCGGCATAAACCCTGATTTATATTTGAAGAGTTCATTTGCAAAAACAGATGATACTAGTTCTTTATACTACACTAGTGCCATTGACAAAAATCAGCGTATACTTTATGTAATTTTCTCTTTGTGTAGCAGTGTTTTTAATTACCAGACCTATTTTATTGCTTCAGAAATATTAAGCCACTTTTTATTGATCAAATGGATTCAACTTTAGTTTTACTGGTGTCACTTTTCTTAGTTTGCAAAAAATTCAATATGGAGATATCTACTTTTGCAAATTAACTCTTCATTTGTTTTCATATTCATTGTTTATTTTTTTCTTGTAGTGACAGATCTCTTCATTTATACCTGTTTCCAAAAAGAAGAAATGAACCACAAGTTAATCTTATTTATAATTATAAACACTAAAAGTTAAAAGTTATTTATTTGTGTGACAGTGTTTCATCCAAGTGCTGCCCTCTACTGTCCTGGCTGTATTATTGACCATTACCTCATTAATATTCATGATGTTATTCATTAATATGCATGATGTAATTAAAAGTATTGATATTAGCATAAAAAGTATCGGTGTCGTATCATGCCACAAAATATCGCGATGTGTATCGGAAAACCAATATATTGTCACATGCCTAGTCGGGAGCTATTCACCTAACCCCCAAAAACATCCACAATAGGATTATACTTTGCTAGGTCTGGGGTCTGTAGCCTTGTGTGGACCCACCTTTTCCAATAAATTATTTTCAGTAAAGAGCCATAGCCAATTTCAAAGGTACAGTATGTAGCATTTATCAAGACAGGTGCTAAATAGTGAGTGCAAGATGCAAAATAGCATATTTGTGGGTCTGTTGCTCCTAACTTACCATATGAAATAACGATATTAGGGCTCCAAATCTGATATGTGAATGAGAGAATGCTGCGTGAGTAAAAAGTAAAGAAAATATTCTGCTGCTGATCTTTTGCACGTGCTGCTTGTTTTGCACATGAGCAGAAGATCACCTTAAAGCCTGATTTACTCAGCCAGGTGATAAATTGCAAGTACCACTTCAATTTGCACATGCTATTCTTCAGCGTGCTGCAGCTAATTTATTATTACAAACAATGTAAACTATTAGTGGTGCAAATCTGATATGTAAACAAGTTTGTGCCTAGAGGTGGGCAATATATCGTCTACAGCAGTGGTTCCCAACCTTTTTTGCCTTGCGTACCCCTTGGGCCTTTCATTTATTCTATGAGTATCCCCTGCCTCGATGGTTTTGTTGATTAGTTAGAAAGTGAATGACAAAAACTCCCAATTATCAGTGAAAAAGACAACTAAATAAACTCTTTTAAAGCTTTTCTTTGACTATAATAATCAAAATACAATTTGTTTTATCTAATTTTTTTAAAATCTGAAATTGTTCCAAGTAGCTAACCTCGCGTACCCCTAGGAGTCCCCGTACCCCTGGTTGAGAAGCACTGGTCTACAACATAATATTGAACCCCTACTTTGGCAAATCTCAATTGCACATGTTATTTGCACTCACTACTATTCACTTACTTAACCCCATAAACCCAGGACTAAACTAGGTCTAGTCCTGGTTTGGACCTGGTTTTGTCCTGGGTTTATTAGACCTGATATAGTCCTGGGTTTATGGGGCCTGGTTTTGTCCTGGTTTAGTCCTGGGTTTATGGGGTTAGTCGTGGTTTAGACCTGGTTTACTCCTAGTTTAGACCTGGTTTAGTCCTGGGTTTATGGGGCCTGGTTTAGTCCTGGGTTTATGGTCAATAATCAATAATCATAATCATGGCCAATGTTTTATTTAAATAGCACTACAAAAATAAAGACACTTTGTTACCCTCTGTTTGTAAAGGCAAGCGGACTAAAAATGTAAACATAAACAACTTTCTTTTATGTAAAATATTTCTGTAATTTCTGAATAAATCAACATTATGATTGTTAGCGCTAAAGTCAGCTGGTACGGTAGCTTTATCTCATATCTTGTCCTACATACAGTGTCCCAGCATTCACTGAAAAACCAGAACGACAAGAACAGGGCTAGAGGGCGACATGTGACCCTAAAACCAAAACTGCCATGTCATCACATGAACAATATACATTTTGCTGTCACGGCCTGGATTTCGATGAAAAGCGATTTGACTGAGTTTTTATGCCGAGCGCAGCCCATTTTACAGAGGCGCTGTGAAAGAAACCAAAAGGTGGAGGTGAATGTACAGGACTATATTTAGTCTTGAGTGGGTCTGCCGGGTGAATGTGAAACAGCCTTTGGCATTTATTTGCTTAGTCTCATACTGTTTTAAAATCATAATAACATCTCTTGACCATGACTTTTTCTGTCCATACTAGAATACATGTCATTTCAGAACATCCATCCTTTATCTTCCTCCAGCTCTTCATGGGGGATCCTGACGTAGTGGAAAAAAGTATTGTTATTGACATTTTTGGCCTAGATTTAACTCTCTGAACATTATACATCGGAAGCACAAGATGGTTCAAAGTGTACAGACCTGAGGCTTGTTGTGTATTCCACATATGCAGTTTACTTCCAAAGTCGTCAGCTATAAAAGTGCTTCCCTGTAATTGCTACCTTGGCACTAGTCTCCAGCTAATCTTAATTTATGATATCAGTGTGCTATTATGGGAAAAGCGCTATGCAATGATTGCCCTAAGTAGACTATAATTTGGATCAATTGTCCATTCAAGGCTATGCTTTTGTGCCTCGCATTTATTCTCTCTCCCAGGTGAAGCTGAAAAAGTACACCAAGTTCCTCTTCGTGCGGGACCCCTTCGTGCGCCTCATCTCGGCCTACAGGAATAAATTCGAGCTGAGCAACGAGCAGTTCTACCAGCGCTTCGGACAGGTCATACTGCGGCGCTTCGCCAACCAGCCCACTCCCCCGGCACACGCCGACGAGGCCTTCTCCCACGGCATACACCCCACCTTTGCCCAGTTTGTCCACTACCTGCTGGACCCGCAGACGGAGAAGGACATGCCCTTTAACGAGCACTGGAGGCAGGTGTACCGGCTGTGCCATCCGTGCCAGATCCAGTACGACTTTGTGGGACACTTGGAGACGGCGGACGACGACGCGGAGCACCTCCTGAGGCTACTCAAGGTGGACAACGTGGTGGAGTTTCCCGTGACGCCCAGGAACGTCACCAACAGCAGCTGGGAGTCGGACTGGTTCCGCACAGTGCCCCTAGAGACCCGGAGGAAACTCTACAAGCTCTATGAACCCGACTTCAGGCTCTTTGGCTATGACCCGCCGGACTCGATACTCAATGAGTGATTGTGCAAAGTGCAAGTTTCTCGCTCAGACAAAGTGATGAACACATATTTGATAATTCTCTGCAACAATGACACTTTGAACAATCGTTTCAGGACTTGAGTTTGAGCCAGTTCACGCAGTATTCCACACGCATTAGGGTGGTTCACAAAATTCATTTTCGCCAAATTTTGCCAGATTGCTTTCTGCCTTGTTCCAATTGATATTGTAACAAGGCACGAGAAATGGAGTCAGTTGCTGCACATTTAGGGGTGGCACACTTTTTCACAATTTTGAAATGGTCTAGGGGCATTTTCTTTTTCGCCTGGTATTTATTTTGTTTTATTGCTTTTGAATCTGAATCAGAATAGAGTTTATTCAGAGTTTGTCAATGAAGGTTTCACAGACTAGGAATTTTCTTCGGTGTTCTCGTGGAACATGAAACATAAACTTGTAATAATGATAAATAATAAACCATGGAAAAAAGGTTATATAAAATTATCGAACTATAAGGAAAAAAAAAGAGAGAAAGATCTAATCTAATAAAATTGTAATTTAACACAATACGAGACAGCAGCATAAATGATGAATTACAGATTAGCAGCAAATGTGAGTGTGGACATACCACATAGTGCAAATAGAGCAGTGCAGATGGAACAGGTTATTCAGTTTACATTAGTCTGATACAGAGTTATTAAGTGTTCATGGCAAAGGTATTGAATGTTATTGAATGTAATTGAGTGTTCATGCGCCTAATAGCGGAGGGAAAGAAGCTGTTTTTGTGGCAGGAGGTTCTGGTCTGGATGGACCGTAGCCTCGGTTAGACAGTTCGTGTCCAGGGTGGGAAGGGTCACCTCCTCATGGTGCTTGGACTCTTTATTTTCATAACAAATTGAACTAGTATCATCTAAATGCTGTAGTCGGGTCATATCAATGAAATACTCATGATAGAAGCAAAACAAAACAAAAAAATGTCGAAAATTGAATTTTTCACCTTTTTGCCTAATTTTTTCTGCGCATGATTATTTCATTGATATGACTCTACTACAGCATTCAGATGATACTAGTTCAATTTATTATGAAAATAAAGAGTCCAAGCACCATGAGGAGGTGCAGAAAACAAAATAAATACCAGGCGAAAATAATACAAAAAAATGCCGCTCGATCATTTCAAAACTGTGAAAAAGTGTGCCACCCCTAAATGTGCAGCTATTGACTCCATTTTTGGTACAGATGCTTCCAATATCGATTGGAACAAGGCAAAATACGATCTGGTTAAATTTAGAAAACCTTTACTTATACCATTATGTTGTGAACCACACATTTTCATCATTACCTAATCAAAGTCTTGTTTTCAGCTCCAAAACACAGTAGATATACCTTTATATCTAAGTACGAGCATACCCAAGACAATTAACTCCTCACTCACCAGCTGAAAAGCCTTCTATTTTGAGTGAGGTAAACTGCATTTCCATTTTGACCACAAAATACAATCAGTTTATTACATTATTTTTACCTGAATAATGAAATCTGTAGGTCCACTATAATTAGTGCAGTAGCAGTAAGAGCTGTGTCCAGCTTTTTAGCTCATGTAGCAATTTGAAAAAGTGACAATTTATATTTAAAAAAAAAATTATCCTGTAACATATTTTGCTACAAATTTAGTGGCCGACCCAAATTCATTTCCTAACCATTGTGCTAACCATTATTGGCACAACGACAACTACTGAAATTGGACTCTAGTTCGACTTACAAGTTGTTCACACTTCTCTCTGATGAAGGACAAAAACACATGGTGAAATATGGTGTAACTGGAGTAGCTGAACATAGTTGCACTAAAGCAGCCTGGTTTACTTGTGCTATGAGTGCCTGAGCAGACAAAAGGAGCTTAAATGTTTTTATTTTACACACACACATCCATACAACAAACACGCTTTATCACAACAAACCTGTACTGTACTCAACCCAACACACTTGGTTTGCGCATGAACTTATATATGAATAGTATACTTTGCTTGCTTTCTTTGAGACATTTCAGAGCATGAAGTGGATGCCACAGTGTAGCCTCATCTTTCAGTAGCTCCAGCAGAGCTTTCTGTAGCTGGATTTGTCAGAGCTTGTTTTTCCGACATAAAACTGGTTTTTACATTCTTTTGATTTTATTTCAGCTGAAAAACCACAACGAGCTCCCACACGAACATCCTTTTTTATGGAATACATTAACACTGAAAAATGCAACGGTTTTATTGCTCCGTTTTTGTCATCTTCAAACTATTTTACGTAAAAGCCTGGTATTTTTGATAGATTGTTAGATATAAAGAAAAAAATGACAGATTTGTGTTAGAGTTTGTGCAATGCTACTGTGCTGTAATGTAGTCACTCCAATAGGATAGACTTGAGTTAGCACTTACATAGTCAAGTGATGGTTAGTGTTACAGTCTCTCTAATAAACACTTGAAACGTGTCATATCACACAGGCCTGGGCAGGGTCCTGATGAACAGAGGGAAGAAAAGGAAGTGCCTTTGGATGCAAAAGTTTACACAGAAAAAAAAAAAGTATTTTTGTAGAAGGACTTGTTTTTACTACAGTGACTACTTTACCAACCACAGGAGGGATCCAGATCTACTGCGCCGTGTGATTAATATGTGTAAAAAGAATATTTCATTTGGTTTTGTGTTTCAACATATCCCATGCAGCCCTCCTGTGCTCTGTACTGTACCAGTCAGCCGTTTTATTGCCTTTTTGTGTTATTTGTGAAAAATGTTCAGCATTGTTTAGATGTAACGTGTGATGAAGAGAATCCATGAGCACCTCATCTATCTTTGTTCTTCATTCCTTGTTTTTGTTCTTATTATATAGACCCTTTCATCGTTTGTAAACATTTGGGTCTTAGCTGGAGGCGGAAATCTAGATCCCTATCTATTTCCATCGTAGCTGTTGTCATAGTAACAGTAAACAAATGGCTAACTGTTGTTGGAAATATCAGATAAAACCTTATTTTACAGTCTCATATGTCATTCCTCTTGTTCTTGCACCTTAAGCCTCAACAGGACATTTTTTTTTAGTTGTAGTTTTACACTTATAATCACAAGTTTTAGTTCTCTTGCTCACTTCCTGCCTCCAGCTGATGTCACTGATGATGTATGCAGCGAAAGGGTCTATACCGCCTGATGCCAACATTACACACAGATATTTTGATAACGTATTTATTGTTAAGAAAAAAATAAAATACAGGTCAGCTTAGTTTAGCTGCAGCAAAGGGAAAACTTATCAGAGCCTGAATCGAACACTTGAATGTCGTCTATCATTCTGTCATGAAGTGACCGTATCTGGACAACGTTTCATTTTTGACCTATAGGAAGATGCTTTTTCATTTGGGTATTTTGCATTTTGTGGTTCTGCATCAAGGAGAAATAAAGGTTGTGGGCATGATGGAAGAAAAGAGTCTTGTCCTTTCTCCTCCAGGAGCACACATTAGCATTTTATCGGATGAAGATGGCAGCCTCTGTAATGCATTATGGTATTGAATCAACAAAAAGGATCCTGTCAAGGCTTTATTACATTTTGTGTGATAGAGCGAGATTTATGTGCGACATGCAGATTTTCATTAAAAATGAAATTAACTTTCACATAATGGAAACTCTTGGGGCGCTATAACAAAAAGAGATTAATATAGACATGAATGCATTTGGGATACACCATTTTCAGTTTTTTGATGGACAAACTTCAGGTGTAAAATACGTCTAAACCTTGACTTTAGTTCAGGACAGACCACTGCAAAGTGGAGAAACACAAAGTGGAGAAAACTTAAAAGGAAAAAGCAGTGGCTTTTAAATTATTGATTTAATTAATTCATTTTAATACATTTTAATGGAATGTATAGTTGTGGTTTTAAGATAAGATAATACTTTGATCTCACAAGGGAGAAATTCACTTGTTACAACAGCCCTAGATAGGATTAAGGGGGGTCAAGTCAGGAAATGTGCCATCAAAGAAGAAAATAAGTTTGTAAAACAGGTAATAGTATTAGGGATGCACCAATCCAGCTTTTTTGCTTCCGATACCGATACTTGGAGTTTGAATATCTACCGATACCGATACTTGGAGTTTGAATATCTACCGATACTTGGAGTTTGAATATCTACCGATACCCGATACTAGCCTGGGAATACCCAGGCTGCTCGCGCTCGAATTTCAATTCGAACTGCGAGACAGCCTGGAATGGAAGACCGAAATCTTCGCATTAATCTGGGGACCAATCACAGCACAGGGAAGAACGGCAAGCCTTTCTGTCGCTCAACATACGTCATCGGGACTCGATACGATTGGCTGTGGACATTCGTAGCGGCCAATAAACGGCAATCGTAAACCACACCTCCTGTACAAGAAAATGAACGGTTGTTTGGTGCTAGCCAGGCTAACCCGATACCAACCGATACTGTGAGATTTTCACAAAAGTATGCTTGTAGAGACTTATTTGTTGTTTAAATGCAAAGAAACTGTAGCGAATTTGCAGAGAGTGAAAAAGTGACTGGTCCTTGTTACATGAAATAGAATCTTCCAAAAAACAGTGATATCATCATTAATGTATTTATACATATGTTTTATCAGTGATTCTGTAATGTGTTTCTCAAACTAAAATCCAAACACCAGTGGCCAATATGAAGCTATGTCACTACTTTGTGACTGAGTCATAGTTTCTGTCTCAGCCTTGACTTGTTGAAACCATTAGCATACTGCTGCTAACTGCCGTATTTTGCGCAGGGATCGATAGCGCTAATGCAGAGAGAAAAACAAACATTACATGACTGAATTCTACGAGTTCAGAGCTTTACAATGATATACAGCATGTCCATATTCACCTAAATTAAGTTGGTGAAAGTATCAGTATTGGATATTTGGAATCGATACACGATATTGACATTTTTCCGGTATCGGCTCCAATATCCGATACCAGTATCGGATCGGTGCATCCCTAAGTAGTAATAATAAAAATAGAATAAATATATATATATATACAGTATATATACTGTATATATATAGTGTCTCTCTCTCAATAAACTATACAAGCATCTCTTATGCACACAAAATAAGATAAACTCTAGGTTGAATTGGGCAGGATGTGATATAAATATAAAATATTGTATCAGAGTATCATTGCAGGTGAATATATTATAATTATGGTATGTGTAATTTCTGGTTCAGTCCCATAGGGATCTTGATCTTGGCCTGTGCTGGAGGCGCTTGGATGGTCAAATATTTTACATGGTGGTTAAATATTTCAAGAGATGGCACTTGGTGTGAAAAGTTTAGACAAAGATTAGAGCAGGCGATGTGAAGGTCGATTCGGTTCAGTAAGTCCTCACTCTTTTGTCTCAGTCTCGTTGTCGCTGGCCAGGGCCCTGTCTCAGTCTCCCCAGCAGCACATGGGTTGCTCTTCCAGGCAGATCAGTCAGAGGGAGGAGGAGTTTTAATATCAGGCAGCAATCTCAGAGGCGGCTATGTGTGAGAGAATGTGTAAATTGGTTGTTTTCAGATTGTAGAATTCTATTTCAGAATGTTTTTGAAGGAAATTTCCAAAATGAAAATTGACAAACCTCGTACTTGAGCATTATTTCATAGTAATTGGATTTACAAACCTGCCATATTATTCTCATGGCTGAAAGTCCTTTCTACTGGCCAATATCACGCACATGTTTCTGAATATTGTCTCCACTTTTGGACACCTTTAGGAGAAAATAATTAGACCTTATTTCATACGTGCTGACAGAGAAGACATTGGACGTTATGGTACAGGAATTACAGAGAAATTAGCAAAAAATACTAGCAAAAAAAAGACTAGCAATCTGCATTTTGACAGTTCCCATGGTTACCCGCACAAGTTTTCAGTTGACCCCCAGCTCAATGTTGTGATGTCACGTGAAAACCACCAATACTCTTAGCGGCACATCTACAATCTTTCATTGATTAATATTGAACATGTCTGCGCAGTGCGTATCAAATTGAAGAGGCCATATAAACCCTTTCATTGTTTGTAAACATTTGAGGCTTAGCTGGAGGCGGAAAGCTAGATCCCTATCTGCAGTATTTCCATTGTAGCTGTTGTCATAGTAACAATAAACAAATGTCTAACTGTTGTTGTAAATATCAGATAAAACTTAGTCTCAAATGTCATTCCTCTTGTTCTTGCACCTTTAACCGCAACAGGACCGCAACATTTTTTAGTTGTAGTTTTCCACTTATAAATCACTAGTTTAACCTCTTAAGCCCTGCTGTGTATACATATCCTCTGGAAGGCTTTAACAGCTTGTAAAATGTCTAAAATGTTCATATTGCTCTCAAATGATATGAATGTCTATGGGGAGACTGTAGATGTGAACATTTTCAAGAAAATCATAGTGGACATGAGTAATTGAGGTTGAAACACAGAAAATATGAATTCCACTAAAACAAAAACACACA
>OMNZ01129241.1:0-11911 GCA_900303255.1 Lesueurigobius sanzi | reverse complement strand
TGATTTAAAATAGTCTCGGCAGAATCCCAGTGTAATAAATAGGGCACAATTTGGCCCAAAAAAATCTAATTTGTAATTGAAAATGTTGGATCCTATTTATATATTTGGTCATAAAATACAGTTTTCCCAAGAAAAAAATACACTTTTTAAAAAATAGATTAAAATAAACAAGGATTGTCTCTAAAAAAAAATGGGGACGCTAGGGCTTAAGAGGTTAATCTTATTTCTCTTGCTCGCTTCCTGCCTCTAGCTGATGTCACTGATGATGTAATCTACTGAACAATTCGATAATAATAATAATATTGAGAATTGTTGCATCCCTAGTTCCACTTGCAGCAGCCCGTGCACTACCAACCATTCCAGTTTAAAAACACTTATGGCTTATTATATTAACCCTACTTTAAACATTGACAAACATTTTCTGACTATAATGTGATGATGGCATCCTTCAGTCTTCCCCCAAATGTCAACGCTCCTATAGACCCTGTTATATGTGAACAGATTCTGGATTTGGAAGCATAAATCACAAATGTCATTGCAATACACGACTTGTGACACACTTTATTTGAAAACACAGGTTTAACTTAACCAATACGGCAGGCTAAGTCCATAGGCGTAAGTGGTGCGCTTCCTCAGTCACTTAAACACCTCAGGAAGAACATAAAATACACAAAAACAAGGAAGTGCAGGGAGTGATTCCACTGGGAGCTCTTCAAACATCAGAAGAATCCGGAAAAAACAGTGTCCACAGAAGAAAACAGGAACAGTTGGAAAACAGTGGAGCGAGAAAAGTGCCTGTGAAAGATTTTTAGAGCACAGTAGCAAGAGCCAGTGTTGGGATGTTTAAGCCAGACAAAATCAATATGGAAGAGGAGCTACTTTATACCTCTGGTTTACAAAACTCCTTCTAGCCATGGTTTTCAGTGACATTTTGTTGCTTTGTTATTCATAATTTGAGCTGAATTTCTTTGGACCCGAAAGAAGAACCTAGAAATAGAACTACTGAGTCATGCAATGAATCAATAGTTAATTATGTCTGTGTAGGTTCTCAGTTGTACAGAAGTTGTCCATTGTAGGCAAAGATTCTTCAGTCTTCATCTGTACTCTGTGGTTGAAGTGTAGGATGTTTTGCAGTTCATCCAAAGAGCTTTGTCAGCACTGAGCGAAAAAAAAGTATATAAAAAGAAAAGGCGCTGGTCAAAGGAGAGGAGACAGCGCGAGCCTGGACTGTACTTGCTGGTTGCTACATTATGATCTGGAGGTGAGTTGTTTTCTCTCATAGAAATGTGGTTGTACAATGCGGATTAATTACCATTGAAATAAACTTTCATTCATTTCAGAATTATAATTTTAGACCCAATGTTTATTTGTCATAGGATGTTTCTGCGTTCTGATTGTCTACACGCTACAGCTGTACGCTCGGGACACACAACACGAGGGGATATCGGGCCAAAACAATCCAACATGTTGAATATCCCCGATTTGCAGCCGGAGGGGTCGCAACGGACCAGAGCCGTCGTAACACACCACACACGACAGGAATATCTCATAAGATTATCTTAGGATAATCCGACGTCCTTGTGATTGTCGGAAGGGAAGAATCGGGGCTAAAATCGGGCTAAAAATCCTGCCGTCTGAATCAGGCATAAGTCGCACACCTCGACAGTGGCACAGATGGTAGAGCGGGTCGTCTTATGAACGGAAGGTCGGGGGTTCGAAGCCCGGCTCCTGCAGGTGCAGACTGTTGTTGTGTCCTTGGGCAAGACACTTCAACCAATGCCTATGTGTGAGTGGCTGGTGGTGGTCGGAGGGACCGTTGGCGCAGATGTGAGCAGCCTCGCTTCTGTCAGTCTACCCCTGAGGCAACTGTGGCTACAAATCTAGCTTACGACCATCAGCATGGAAGAAGAAGAAGAGCTTTATTTATATGGCGCCTTTCACAGACAGAGTCACAAAGCGCTTTACATGAGTTGATTAACATTCACTCCAGTGGTAACCAGCTGCTCCTTGGGGCAGACCGACAGAGGTGTGGCTGCACACATGCGCCAACGGACCCTCTGATCACCACATTCACTCACCCAGACGTCATTCATCCTTGCCTATTGTACATGTTTTTGGTGGTAGGGGAAACTGGAGCACCCGGAGGAAACCTACACAGACACGGGGAGAACATGCAAACTCCACACAGAAAGGCCCCGTATTCTAGCTGTGAAGTGCAAGCGCTAACCACTGCGCTACCGTACCGCCGAGTGACTGAGCCCCCCTCCCGTTCATGTGTGAAGTGCTTTGGGTGTGACTTGTCATATGAAAAGTGCTATACAAATAAGATTCCCACTTCTTTGTTCTAAAGACTACTCTCACCTAGAGAAAAACAACCTTTGTTGTCAGCCTCAGTTTTAAAAACGTCCTCACACTTGGTGACTGCCCATTAAGTTCTGCCGGGGGTCTGGCCCAGCCTGATCAGCATGACAGAGAGATTCTGGGTTTGAGGGCAGTGAAATTAAGATTCCAGCAAAAGATAAAAGATGGTTTGAACGAGGAGTGAAAGAAGCTATTTTTGTAATGAGAGAAAACCCTTCTATGAACAGTAATGGAGGACTTCACTTTAATCTGGCTCCTGTTATGGAAGCATCATTTGCCCGAAACCAGGAGCACTCTGTCATGCTAATCAGGCTGGGCCAAAGCCCACAGCAGAACAATAGAGAGGTAATGGGCAGTGATCAAGTGTGAGGAGGTCATTGAGACTGACTCTAGGTGATTTGTGTAGGTTCTCAGTCGTACAGGAGTTGTCCATCATAGGCAAAAATGACTCCCCTGAGCTACTCTCTAAGTCGTTGATACTTGCCTATGGCCCTGCTGCTGCAAATGAGCTTGTACTCCTGGGAGCAGCAGGGCCATAGGCAGTATCAACAACTTAGAGAGTAGCTGATGACGATCTTTGGAGTAAGATCGAAACGTCCTACACTTCAACTACAGAGTACAGATGAAGACTGAAGAATTTTTGCCTACGATGACTCTAGGTGAGTTTTAGAACAAAGAGGGGGTTGGGACCTACAGATAAACCCCTCCTACTGGTCTATATCAAGCCCACTGGTGTCCAAGTTCGCTCAGTGCCGCTGACGAAGCTCTTTGGATGAGGAGCGAAACATCCTACACTTCAACTACAGAGTACAGATGACGACTGAAGAATCTTTTCCCACAACAGTCAATTATCTCAACACAGTTTAAACCAGTGGTTCCCAATCTTTTCTGTCTCGTGTACCCCTTGGGTCTTTCATTTACACGCCGAGTGCCACCGGGCTCGATTGTTTTGTTGCTTAGTTAAATCTCATTCTTTACAGTTAAATGCTTTTCTTTGAACAAAATAATCACAAATACACTTCAGTTTTCCCTTATGAATTATCTAAAATTACTCCAAGTACCCCCTAATAAGCTTTTGTGTACCCCTAGTCTAAATGTATTAAAAAAGTAATAGAGTGCATATAATTGACTGTCTGTGCCTGAACTTTGATGTAAAGTAAGTAACTAAAAATAATTATATTTTTCCTAAAGTATCTCTCTTTGCCGATCACAGCTCCACATCAGAGTCTTGCAGGATTATGTTTTCTGTGCAGGGGCTTTCCAGTCCAATCAAGAGGACAGGGGGAGGTTGTTTACTTAATTTCTCTCTCTTTCTCTCTCTCTCCTCATTTTGCACATTTACAGATTGTCACTTTAAAACTCGTCCACACTTTTCTAATAAGGTTGGGTGAGAATAATTGCATTTTGTGGCTAAAATTAAACTTATTTACTGTATATACACAGTGCAATACAATATAAACATAATCTTAAATACAGATATGTTTCTGTCTGGCTTTAGCACCATGTACACAGCCTGGCCAGTTGCTCCAGTATTATGAGAATTCCCTCTCTGGTCAAATCTGTTCTAAACTTTATTTGTTGTAACTGCTGCCTGTCAAACTGTCAAAAAAATAAAAATAAAATAAAACCTCTAGACCTCTTTTCCTAACTCTAAACTTCACTCGGAAAGTGATGGGGTATGAGTGGCCAGACTACAGCACCACAGAAGCGCCAGCATTGCTTACTCTATCAGCACCTCCACATTGTTAAACGCCGCTTTGTCTCAACTCTCAAGGCGAACCCACACACTAATCCAGCTTAATTAGCCACTCTAATGAGGTATCCATTAAAGGTAATATAGACATCTACATCGTCGCTGTAAATGGCGTTCTCCCGCTCCCTCTTGTACAGCCGGACCCACACCTCGTCCTTCAGCCCCAGCTCCAGCATGACGCTCTGGCTCTGCATGATGGACCGGTCGCTGGGCTGGGCGTAGACGATGGCCTTCTCCACGTCGTTCAGCATGATGTGCAAGTACGTCTCCTTGAAGTTCCACGTGTGAATGTTGACGTTGAAGAAGTAGACGCCCGGCACCACGCACACGAACTTCCCCTCGAACATGTTGAAGTGGTTGTCCCCGTTGACGAAGACCGTGTCGAAGATCAGCGCCTGGTACGTCTCCAGGCTGTGGAGGGATTTGCGCCGGCCCACGGAGAACGCGGAGTGCTGGACTTTGCAGGGGTCGCCCGGCGTACCAGCCTGGCCCTTGGAGCCTTTGGGACCCGTGGGACCTCTGGAGCCAGCGGGGCCTTCCATCCCCACCTTACCGGGCGTCCCCCTCTCTCCCCGGGCCCCGCTGTCGCCTGCAAGAGAAGAAGAGTCTATGCTGTGGTGCAGTAGTTCATGACTAGGGCTGCGTGTCGTACTTGGTTTACGATATTGATACCTGATACTTTTTTACTATTACTACTACTTTTTTTACCTATACTAAATTAATTGCATCTATACATCTACACAAAAAAGTTTAAATGACCCAAATTCATCTTAATTATCTAAATTTGAGCTGTTTTGCCAAGTTTTAGTCGCTCATTTGCAGTGGTGGAAAGTAACAAAGTAAAAAGTACAAGTAAAAAGTACAAGTAAAAAGTACAAATTATAGGTACTTTTACTATACTTAAGTACATTTTATGATGAATACTTTTTACTTTTACTTCACTACTTAGAGCCTGTATCTGTACTTTCTACTCCACTACATTTTTAAATTGGGTTAAAAGTATTTTTTTTTTACCTTTCTGTGATGAACTGGTTTAGTCCCAGTTTAGACCTGGTTAAGTCCTGATGTAGACCTGTTTTAGTCGCAGTTTAGACCTGGTTTAGTCCTAGTTTAGTCCTGGTTTAGTCCTGGTTTAGTCCTGATTTAGACCTGGTTTAGTCCTGATGTAGACCTGTTTTAGTTGCAGTTTAGTCCTAGTTTAGTCCTGGTTTAGTCCTGGTTTAGTCCTGGTTTAGTCCCGGTTTAAACCTGGTTTAGTCCTGATTTATATCTGGTTTTATCTACGTTTAGTCCTGATTTAGACCTAGCTTAGTTCCAGTTTAGACCTGGTTTAGACCTGGTTTAGTCCTGGTTTAGTCCTGGTTTAGACCTGGTTTAGTCCTGATTTAGACCTGGTTTAGTTCTAGTTTAATCCTAGTTTAGTCCCACTTTAGTCCCGGGTTAGACCTGGTTTACTATGCCTATATTGACCTAATTCTAACCACTTGTTCTAAGTTGTTTTTATTTTTCAATACTGGTAGTACCTAAAGTACTTTTTTGGTACCCAGCCCTACTCATGACTCCATCTAGTGGCACAATGGAGTTGTGTCATGAGAAGAAAATGTGATGTCTTTTACACTGTTTTCAAATGGGAAGTGGGCAGCAGTGGCTCAGTTAGTGGTTTGATCCCAGCTCCCACCAGGTAACCATTGTCGTGTCCTTGGGCAACACACTTCGCTCACCTTGCCTCCAGTTATCAAAAAGATTTAGGAAATGTGAAACTGGAATAATAGATTTAGACATATCAAGAAGATTATATTTCCAAAATGGTTTCTGTCACAACATATGTAAAGTTATCATCCAAGTCAATAAAAAACAACATTGCCTATACTAATTCCAAAAACCAAACAATCATAATAAGAAAACCATGCAGGTTAGATATTGTCTAGAACTTTAACTGTTATATTTAGCACCTTTCTCATCAGCATTGTTCTATTTGGATAAATTATAACGTTGACAGTGTACTTTCTGACCCCACGTGTTACCTTTGAGGATAGTCATGTTGATGTAGGTGCGGACCTCTGGCATGTCCCTGACCCTGCTGGAGCGGTATTCTCTTGTGCCCTCTGGTGGCTCCAGATGGTCACAGCAGCGCCTACATCCACCTGATGGAGGAGGTCCCGGGGCCACTACATAGAAGAGGGACAGGACTAGCAAGGGGCCCAACATGGTGTGGCTCACTGCAACATATAAGAGAAAAAATATATGATCAGTCAGTCTTTCTTGATGGTAAAATATATAAGATGGCATTTCC
The DNA here is from genome assembly GCA_900303255.1 of Lesueurigobius sanzi. NCBI lineage: Eukaryota > Metazoa > Chordata > Actinopteri > Gobiiformes > Gobiidae > Lesueurigobius > Lesueurigobius sanzi. The sequence goes on along the minus strand of OMNZ01129241.1, from coordinate 5,504 downwards.
AAATTGGCTGTTTTTAGATCGTAGTGTAGATTCTATAGACTGATTTTTTATGAGAAATATTCAAAAGGAATATCCCTGAATGTAGCAGTAGTACCGGATCATTTGAATTTGTAACAAGGTCCAAACAAACACTACAGACTAGGGCTGGGTGATACAGCCAAAAAAAATCTTATGATGATTTTCTTTAGTTTAAATCACAATTTCAATTCTATCACAATTCATGTGCAAATTGTCTAAAGAAGGCGACTAAAGCTGGACACACACTACAGGATTTTTAGCCAGATGTTTAGTCTTAGGGGGAGTGGCTCAATAAAAACTTTCTCTCATGGCATGATCTGTGGTGGGACTCCTCATATGTGTCCTTAAGTGTGTGTGGTCTGTGTCTGTAGTGTGTGGCCACCTTAAAGCCAACTGCCTGGTGTTGTAGTATTTAGTCTTGGTTAGTCCAGAGTTTCGACGTGTTTCCCTCATGGTTTAGTCCTGGTTCAGTCTGTGATATTGTCCAGGTTCAGACCCTGATTTAGACCCAGTTTTCCCTTGGTTTACTTCTGATTCAGTCCTTGGGTTTAGACCTGGTTTAGTCCTGGGTAATGATCGTTTCGTTCTGTCTCTGGTTTAGTCCTTTTTAGTTTGGTCTTTTAGTTTTGACCTTGTTTGCAGGGTCTGATTTAGTCCGGTTTAGTCCCGGTTTAATCTAGATCCAGTCCGTGATATTGTCCAATTTTAGACCTGATTTAGACCCAGTTTTCTCTTGGTTTACTTCTGATTCAGTCCTTGGGTTTAGACCTGGTTTAGTCCTGGGTAATCATCGTTTCATTCTGTCCCTGGTTTAGTCCATTTTAGTTTGGTCCTGGTTTAGACCTTGATTTCAGTCTCTGTTTTAGTCTGGTTTACTTCTTGGGTTAATCCTGGTTTAATCCAGATTTAGTCTGTGAAATTGTCTCATTTTAGACCTGGTTTAGACCTAGTTTTCTCCTGGTTTAGCTCTAATCTCTTAGCTTAATCCAGACAGTAGAAGCAGTGAGTGGAGAAAAGTGTCAGTATTTGAGCTCAGACCTGCGTTAAACAGAAAAACCACTGAATCACGATATGTTCCCAAAGAAGCAGATCGTTATGAGATCAGATCATGATTGGATTATTATCATCAGCCCTCTACAGACTTATAAAACACTGTGAACATCTGAAACCCAACAAGAGTATGTCTACAGCTCTAGGGGCCTGCAAACGTTTGTCTCCAGTTTGGGCTGAGTCGGGCCTAAACCCGGGTCAAAGTAGTCTGGGGGACTAAAGCACGTCCAAACCAAGACTAAACCTGGACTCGGCCCCGCCACTTCACTACTGCCAGTGAGTTGCAAGAAAAGGGAAATCAAGCTTCATGCGGATGCCTGTTGTAACTATTTCATACTAGAACAGCTTTTGCAAATTACATAACATGGAGCAGTACACTCTCAAGTTCATTCCCCTCATAAACTTCAGTTCTAGTGGAAAATAAGGTCATTACACGTCCTTAAAGTCACTCCCTTAGTGCTGAAAATGGGAACTTAATCCATGGACTGTGCCAAAGTAAACATCTCCAGCCTGAACTGAAGAAAAAGTGACGGGAGAGGGGAGATGAAGGAGACATGAATCATCTCGCGAAAGGACTGCATAAACACGTGAAGCATCGGCAATGGGCAGGAGATGGTTGGAGGTCAGTGAAATACAGGACAGTGAAACATAGCATAAAAGTGCAGAGCTCAGATGAATAGAAGTTAGTAAATTATATGATTGGCTAATAAATCTCACTCAAACGACCCCGCAGGCAGCTCCTAATTTATGAGCAATTAGCTGAGGACGGTTTTCCTGCCGCAGCAGTTCACTTCATCAAGAAGAAATCAGCTGAGGGCCCTGTCTGCGGAGACAAACATGTATTTATTACCCCACAAATCTGTCAGTGCCACCGGGAGAGCAGTGCGAGAGGAGCGTGGAGAGCCACCAGGGGTCTGGGTTTTGGAACACAGCCAGCCACCAGCCTTTGTCAGCGAGACAGACGGTTTATACAACAGAGGGAAGGATTCGATGTGATTTTGTGAGACCTGTGTCCGGAAACATGTAAGAAATATGTAGAGAATGTAACTTGAGTGAAATAAACCTCATATGAATGCACGGTTTATTCGTTATTATCTTACCTCATTGTGATTTGATGATTTGATTTTTTTTCTTAAATAAATAGTGGAGTAACTCATGAAATACAAGTACCACAAATGGCATGAAAACTCTTTGGGTCCTACTCTAAAAATCAAGCTGCTTACATCATCAGTGACACCAGCTGGAGGCAGGAAGTGAGCAAGAGAAATAAGATTAACCTAAAACTAGCGATTATAAGTGTAAAACAACAAGTCAAAAATGTGGTCCTGTTGTGGCTTAAGGAGCAAGAACAAGAGGAACGACATTTGAGACGATAAAATAAGGTTTTATCTGATATTTCCAACAACAGTTAGACATTTGTTTATCGTTACTATGACAACAGCTACAATGGAAATAGATAGGGATCTAGCGTCCCGCCTCCAGCTAAGCCCCAAATGTTTACAAACAATGAAAGGGTCTATGTCCTCATTATCTCAGCATATTTTGGACCAAATTTGATAATCCTGTGATAAAGATTGTGTGTGTGATCTTTGAATGAATGAAGCAGGTCTCAAATGTTTTTGGATCAATTCAGTCAGAACAAAAGATTATAAAGTTGCAATGGGCCAAAGACAACCCAAAACAACAAATAATAATAATTGAAAAAGATATAATGATCAGAGCTCTGGCACGTATAGTCATTGAATACCGTCTTGGAAATTACACCCATATTGAAGTATTTAGGGAAGATAACGGGCCCAGGTCCAACTTTTATGCCTTTGTGTGAAAAGGAACGTACTGTGTTGAATTCAGTTCTTAAATATGACATTGTATTCTTTATACTGTGCAGCCCTCGAATGAGCTCCAATGACAGACAAAGAAAAAACAGTAGTTACATCCCCCTCCATTATCTGCTACATTATGGACTTCTTGTTGTTGTTTTGTTGCACTTACTGTATGTAAAGGTAAATTGGTGCATTGGTTCTCGACTGGTGTGGCCTCAGAAGAACCCACCATCACCTCAGTAAGACAAGCCATGAGCCAAAATAAGAATTGTATAATGTAAAATATGACATTTTCCACACAATTATTGTTGAAAAAGCAGATAATAAGAATAAAGCTGTAGAAGACAACACCACAAAAAGTTATTTGGAGTCAGAATTACTCAAATTAAATTAAAACAAATACACTTAGTTTTTAGTTAACAATATGTTTTTGTGGTGTATGGTTTTTATATTTCTTCAGTCGATAAAAATTGAAAAATATGTTCCCGTTGAAAATCGTTCCGCGACCAACTTTAGGTCCTGACCCACCAGTTGAGAACCACTGATTTAGAGCAACTAGACCAGCTATTCCCAAAGTCCAGCAGGTCGTGGCCCCCTATAGATCCAAAATCCCCCCTGAGCCCCCCCCCCCAAAAAAAAAAACCGAATTGATACCACTGATAAGAATATTTTAGAGAGAGAGAGATGCTAAGAGACATTACTATATGTTTTATTTTTATTCTATTTTTATTATTATTAGTACTATTACCTGTTTTACAAACTTATTTTCTTCTTTGAGGGCACATTTTCTGACTTTTTGCACCCCCCTGTGTGATCCTGTCTAAGAGCTGTTGTAACAAGTGAATTCCTCCCTTGTGAGATCAATAAAGTATTATCTTATCTTATCATATGTTTTCCGTTATAAACTCAAATCAAAATCATTAAAAATAACAATTACAGTAGGTTAAATACTGATTTCAAAGTAGTATATTTACAAGTGCATTCATAATTCATTTTAAACTGCTTGTTTGAGAACCACTGAACTAGAGAATGAAATAAGACGGCATTAAACCAAATAAAACATGAGAAGATGAACTCTTAGTGAAGAGGTTCCCATGCAGCTCCTAAGCTGTGCATCACAAAGTACAAAGCAATAAACAGACTGCAGAGCGCTCCACACATCAGTCCAGCTGTGATTAAATATCATATTCTGCAGCTTAAACACTGTGGGCCAAGAAGCTCTGACTAAAACGAATACAGCTGCAGACATGACAGAACAACCCTCTGTTTAGGGAAGCATTCTTGGCTCGGTGCTGTTCATTTTGTGGAGTGAAGTGTCCTTAAACTATGAGGTCTCAAAGCCACGGAGTGATTGGAGAAAATGACAGCTCTCAGAGACTGGGACCTGGACGGCCTCCTGGGACCTGGACGGCCTCCTGGGACCTGGACGGCCGCCTGGGACCTGGACGGCCTCCTGGGACCTGGACGGCCTCCTGGGACCTGGACGGCCTCCTGGGACCTGGACGGCCTCCTGGGACCTGGACGGCCTCCTGGGACCTGGACGGCCTCCTGGGACCTGGACGGCCTCCTGAGTCCTGACAGCTTGTGTTTGGAAGAGTGACTTAAACAGATTTACTTTCACCGAGATGAACAATTACAGAAACATCGATCATTTTAAAGTCTGAAACACAGAGGATCACTGTCTGACATTTGGCCAGAGGTGGAAGAAGTACTTAGTATTCTTACTTAAGTACAAGTGCAGACACAGGACCAAAAATGTACTTAAGTAAAAGGAAAAGTATAGGATGAAATTTCTACTTAAGTAAAAGTATAAAAGTATCCACTGTAAAATGTACTTTATAAGTAAAAAGTTAAAGTATTTTGATAGAGTTTAATGTGAAGGGTTTTTTTTAATCATTGAATCAAACCAGGTCTAAACCAGGACTAAACCAGGTCTAAACCAGGTCTAAACGAGTAAACCACTAACTCAGGTCTAAACCAGGTCTAAACCAGGTCTAAACGAGTAAACCACTAACTCAGGTCTAAACCACAACTAAACCATAACTAAACGAGTAAACCACTAACTCAGGACTAAACCAGGACTAAATCAGGACTAACTCAGGTCTAAACCAGGACTAACTCAGGTCTAAACCAGGACTAAACCAGGACTAAATCAGGTCTAAACCAGGACTAAATCAGGACTAACTCAGGTCTAAACCAGGACTAAACCAGGTCTAAACCAGGTCTAAACCAGGACTAAACCAGGTCTAAACCAGGTCTAAACGAGTAAACCACTAACTCAGGTCTAAACCAGGTCTAAACCAGGGCTAAAGAGGGACTAAATTAGGATTAAACTAGGATTAAACTAGGACTAAACCAGGACTAAACCGGGACTAAACAAGGACCAGACCAGGACTAAACCGGGACTAAAGAGGGACTAAATTAGGATTAAACTAGGACTAAACCAGGACTAAACAGGGACTAAATCAGGTCTAAATCAGGCCTAAACCAGGTCTAAACTGGGACTAAACCTGTTCATCACAGAGAGGTCACTTGGAAAATAAAATACTTCTACTTTTAACCCAATTTTAAAAAGTAGTGGAGTAGAAAGTACAGATACAGGCTCTGAAATGT
>OMNZ01129231.1:0-20332 GCA_900303255.1 Lesueurigobius sanzi | reverse complement strand
GTTTTGAATAACGCTGATTTTGTCGCCAATACAGATTTTAAGCTTCTCTCTAAACCTCCTCCGGTCTTCAGACGCTAAAGTGGTTATATATTGGGGATTTCGTCCGCTAACTCTCTTGTAAGTGTTTGCGCACAGATGTCAACAAAGATCCCTCTACAGTATACACACTGATATTGAACTTACTTGCTCTCCTCATCTTCTCGCGAGTTCTTCTTGGGTTGATACTTCTTTGATAAATTTCTGTAAGAAAGAAACCCACTGTGAGTGTCATGGTTCTATCTTCAAAAATAGGGCTACACGACATGAGAAAAATTGTGATGTATTATATATTTGATAACCCATTGTTCCATTAAATTGAACTAAGCATTGTTTATGTGCTTTTGTGTTAGGTCGAGTTAGCAAAATCTGTCTAAATCTCAGCCAGAGGGAAGAGGTTAGTGATTTTGCTTCTTGTGATTTAGACATTGCATTACTGAGGATCACCTTAAACAGGATCCAATCCATTCCCTCACGGTGCTGTCCGCCCTCGTCGGCCATTAATCAATACCCAGAAGGAGCATTTTGTGCAATGTCAGTCACTAGAACAACGTGCTGCTGTTGCCCGTGTGATGAGTTTTAAGTTCACGTTTTTAATGTTCGTGAAATGTAAATTGGCAAAGTAAATGCGAGGCTCCATCGTGTCCAAAAGTGGTGACAATATTCAAAAACATGCTCTGTCTCATCTGAGATCATGACATCATCAAATACTAGAAGAATGTGAACACAACTTGTATACATAAATCTTCGTGAGGTCGTGAATGAATGAAATTAAGCTGCAGTGGCATCAAATCAGAAAGGGGTGGCATTTAGCTCATGCAAAAATTGTTGATTGTCCTTGCCAAAAAACAAAACAAAATATTGAAAAGCTACACCTCACAAACCGGACAGACTTTCCAGAAATGTTCCATGGCTGACTCATAACTGCACGTCAAAACACAGCTCAAACCTCTTCATCAAACCTGCGGGCAACGCAATATAATAATAGTGGGTCTCATCAGCAATGGAGACCAGATATACCAGTACTTTAACGATACTTGGTTTACGATACCGATACCATAGCAATACTTTTTTCAATACCTATACTAAATTATTTGTCATCTACACAAAAAAGTAAATATGTAGATAAGTTTAAATGACCCATATTCACCTTATTTATCTAAATTTGAGCTGTTTTGATGAGTTAAGTTTTAGTGGCTCATTTGACCTGATACTAACCACTTGTAAGGTGTTTTTTGAGGGTTCCATAGACCCTGTCGCTGCTTATGCCGCTCATCAGTGACATCAGTTGGAGGCAGGAAGTGAGCAAGAGAAATAAGATTAAACTAAAACTAGTGGTTATAAGTGTAAAACTACAACTAAAATGTCATCCTGTTGTGGCTTAAGGAGCAAGAACAAGAGGAACAACATTTGAGATGATGAAATAAGGTTTTATCTGACATTTACAACAACAGTTTGTTTATCGTTGCTATGACAACAGCTACAATGGAATCTAGTTTTTCCGCCTCCAGCTAAGCCCCAAATGTTTACAAACAACGAACGGGTCTATAGATTTCTACTTAATTTCTTTCTTTGTTTAAATTCATTTGCCAATGGGGGTAAGAAAATGACAAAAAAAAATGCATGTAAAATGACAAAAAAGAAATTGGGAAAAATTACGAAAAAAAAAAAAAAGAATTTAAAAACTGCTTGCTTTTTATTTAAATCTATTTGCCAATAGGCTTAGAAAATTGGTCTTGTCCTTTTGGCAGTTTTATTTTCCTAATTCCAGCGAGATTACCTTATAATCAGTAAAAATTGTCATGAAATAAGCCAAATAATCTAGATCAGTGGTTCCCAAAGTGACCTGACCTGGGGGTCCCCAGATGAATTCAAGAAAAATAGAAAGAAAAATAACAGTTTTTTAATATAATGTTTAGTTTAGGACAGTATATATTTGTGAATTGGGGTCAAATAACTTAATAAATTTGCAATAATACATATATTTAATGTTTTTCCACTTGAAATTATTACAAGAGGCAGTTACTTTTTACGGTGGGGTTCCCGACTCATTAGCATGTTCATTTTGGGGGTCGCGGCCAAAATATTTTGGGAACCCCTGATCTAGATGACCGTAGTATTGTGTCTAATCTAGTCAAAACTGCTCTAAACAGTTAATATTCTCAAATCAAGTCATTTATACTCATGCTTCATTTTTAGTTTTGTTGTAGAACCATAAAACAGAACAATAATGGTCATTTATTCTATAAAATACTGTTTCTTTTAGTGTTTTTATCATTTATTTGAGCTGAAACACATAAGTCACTTTCTTTAGTGCAGTCTCAGACCCACCAAGCAGACACATGTGCTTTCTAAAGAAAAATATATAATAATATAATATTCAGTAGTACCTTTAGTACCTTTAGAATTTTTTAACAGTACCCAGGCCTAGACATACTACAGTCCTCTTGTGGCATATGTCGTATAACTACGTTAGCCACCATACTGAATCTCCCCTCTGTTTCACACGAGCGGTTACTGACCTAGTTTATCAGCAACACATGGAAGCAAAGGTTCTGTATTAACCACATTGTATCTAAATGACAATGAATTAATGTCTGTTCATTCGCTTTCATCTACAAAAAATAGATGTGAAAAAGCAGACTTTCAACAAAAAACAAAAAAAAATGTGTCTGTGCTAAATCCAACTCAATAAGGCCACATCCCCCACACCTCTCTCTCGCTCTCTCGCTCTGCTGTTTGCACTGTTGCTAGGCAGATCTGTCACTACACTGCTCGCCTCGTCCTTCTCACCCCATCTCTAATTATAGTAAGCACACTCGTTCATTCATTTATCGCAACCATACGCCATGTGTCACGCCGCGTCCTGTCAGCGACTCATCTCTGCCACAAATTGAACCAATATGTCAAAATGATACTGAGGTAAGTTCAAGAAGCAGAACAGTTACATTAAGGCACATTCATTGGATCAATTATCACCTTCTACTGATTGATACAAATGATAAAATATCCATATACTTATATACCTGCTCTTGTACTTGCAGGTTGAGTACGGCCTCTTTTGTTTACCGAGTTTTGCGCTCGCTGTTATGGATTATGCCTGGCTAGAATTTGGGGGGGAGGAGCCGGTATTAACGCAATGCCGAGCACAGACTAGACTGGGGCATTGTGCATTACAGCATTGCAATGGAAGAGGATTATTCCTGGATTAAAGTAGTGTGTTAATGTGGTGTGGTATGTTGAAAGAAATGGTTGTGGAGTGGAGTGTCACGATGACCAGATATGTGAAATGAATACTGTGGATGTAGGACTAGAGGATACGAACTGTTCTCTAGATGTTGTAAGAAAATCTCCTTCTTCTGGGGTTTGAGGCCTGTTTTAGTCCAAGTTTCAGTTTTGACATGCTTCCCTTATGGTTTAGTCCTGGTTTAGACCTTATTTAGACCCAGTTTTCTCACGGTTTATTTCTGATTGAGCCCTTGGGTTTATTCCTGGTTTAGTCCTGGTTCAGTCCAGGGTAATCATTTTGTCCTTTTCAGTTTGGCCCTGGTTTAGACCTTGATTACAGTCTCTGCATTAGTCCGGTTTACTTCTTGGTTTAGTCCTGGTTTAATCCAGATTCGGTCCTTGATATTGTCCGATTTTGGACCAAGTTTAGACCTAGTTTTCTCCTGGTTTAGTCCTGACAGTCGAAGCAGTGAGTGGAGAAAAGTGTCAGTATTTGAGCTCAGAGCTGCGATAAACATAAAAACCACTGAATCACGATATGACGATGTTCCCAAAAAAGCAGATCGTTGTGGAGATCAGATCATGATTCGAGTTTTATCATCATATCGCCCAGCCCTACTAATTTGTACTAAATTAAGATGCAAATGGAGCACCCTCCCGGACCACCTCAAGGCCCTGCAGATGTGGAAGGACTTTTTAGAACAGCGTAATTGCTGCTAATGCTCGCTTTTCGTTGTTATTATTATTTGTTCCAGGATGAAAGAACCGATGGGATTATGGATTGCCCGTATCAACCTTATGGCGCTACGAGTTGGAGTGCGCCCAATAGATTAAGCTTTTATTCGTGTCAATGTGGGCTAAGTTGATTACCCGGTATAATTAGTCTCTTTAGTTACAGCATGGCCAAGTAGGACCAAAACGAAGGGGTACAGTGTGGGGCAGAGCGTCGGAAAACCTTATGACTCGAGCCAACCCGGTTTCCTCGCTTCTGCCTCGTCCGACAAGTGTGCATATTTATGTCTGTGCGAGCAAACGGGCGCAATCTGACACGACGCGAGCCAGGTGATTGGAAACGTCAAACGCCATCTGTCGCTCAGTCCGCGTTTAATCAAAAACTGCAGCCTGACATTGATGTCCCACAGTATATCCTGGTGAAATGTGTTTATCTGGTGATCAAAGTACATTCTCTCTGATGAAAACTGCAGCAGGATACTATATTACATTCCCTTTTAATCTTTTGGCCATTTTTCATAGAATATGAATGAAAACACAAAAATCTTTTTTCCACTCATGGTTAGTGGTTGTGCGAAGCCATTTATTGTCAAAGTTGTCGAACTGGGTTTACTCTTTTGAAATCATAATGAAACAGAAACGACTCAAATGTCCCTGATCTGACGCTTACATGACCTTCAACAACTGCCAGGAAAATTGTTGAGGAGCAAACAAAAAACTCACTTCAGCTGAAACACAGGACTCAGAGCTGCTGACAAAAATGGACTCTCTGGAAAAGTGTTTGTTTCAAGATGCACAATATGTAAACTTTTGATCAAGGACATATGGCTAGTTCTAGTTGAAAAGCGTAAACAAACAAAACATGGAGTCACGCAAACCACTAACCATGAGTGAAATAAAGGTTTTTGTGTTTAAAACTTGAAATAACTCATCTAAAAAGCAAAAAAAATGACATCTGCAACATAGTTATCACATATTTTCGTCGCATGATTACAAATTCTACACTCCTAGAAGCCTCATAAAGAGCAGTGCAGGAGTGTTCATTTCAGCTTTGTTTGCCAGAGAAAATGCTGAATGTCAAAGGTCCCGGGGCACAGAGTGGTGTGGGGCAAACTGTAAACACAGGACTAGTCCTATTATCTCAAGCTGATACTAGTGGGAAAAGGGAGGGGGTGCCGCTGAAGTCAATTGTCGCTTTCGGAAAACTGGATTAGTCACACAAAACTGGGTCTTTTTGTTGATATTACTGGGTTCCCCACATATTTCTGTTGATGCTATGGTAGCATGGGCAATCTTTGGAGTAAAATGTCACGTATTAGTATTACCTCTGTCTTTAAGCTGTCCTTTATTGGGATGATACTATGATAGAGGAAAATTTCACTATGGGACTAACTGATTTTAGAAAAGCAATGTTTCTGACAAGTATACCGTTTACAATTACATTTGCTGTTTATGTTTTAGAAGAAATATTAGGGTCCCAGTGCTCACATCGAGGGGTAAATTGCAGAGAAAACGAAATGAGCCGCTAAAGTAATCACATCTATTTCAGAAGACCGTTTTTAGAGGTCTAAACTAGTTTAATAAATAGACCCTTTCATTGTTTGTAAACATTTAGGGCTTAGCTGGAGGCTGGAAGCTAGTTCCCTATATTTCCTTTGTAGCTGTTGTCATAGTAACGATACACTAATGTCTAACTGTTGCTGGAAAAATCAGATAAAACCTTATTTTATCGTCTCAAATGTCGTTCCTCTTGTTCTTGCTCCATAAGCCACAACAGGACTACATTTTTCAGTTGTAGTTTTACACTTATAATCACTAGTTTTAGTTTAATCTTCTTTCTCTTGCTCACTTCCTGCCTTTAGTTGATGTCACCGATGATGTAAGCAGCGAAAGGGTCTATATTTAGACCCTAATGTTTTATTGTTTGCAAAAGACATTGCATGATCTGAATAACTACATTAATTTGATTATTTTGTCAATTAAAATTGATATTTTCATTTCGATTTGACTTAAAGTAATTGTGCAGCCATATGACCCTTTTATTAATGGTAACACATTGATTGCTTTTCTTTTCACTTGGAATCAGGTTTGGAGCTGAAGCGGATGCACAAAGCCTGGGGAGATAAATGTTCACAGCTCACATGCTCGGACCTCTGCCCTCAGAAAACAGTGAGTGCAGCACAGCAGTCTGGAGCTAAATCTGGGTCAGACCTGGGGTTGATAAAGCCCATACCTACAAGTATCTATGGCAACACAAGCTCCGCCTCTTCCCCCCTCAACCTCACTTCCTTTCGCCTGAAGCCCAAGCTAGCAACAACAGCAGACAACGTGCTGCATGGGAGCACTTCAGACACAGACACAAAAGGAGTCAAGTGGGAGGGGGTGGAGCATCCTTCTCAAGGCAGATAAACGACACTGCAAGAACTCTAACAAATAATAATGTTTCTTATAGGTCTAAATAAAAACAAACAGCACTCTTTTGTGACAATGTGCCTCTCTCACATGGGAAAGCTCGCCCTCATTTTCTGATCCACAAAGAGGTCAGAGGTCCCCTGCTTCATATGCTAGTAAAGATTGAATCTCTTGTTTCAAGGGCACTTGAGTAGGTCATCTGCTGTGGTTTCTCTCTTGAGCCATCTGGATGAATCTGGCTAATTACACCTTAGAGCAGCAAACACGCATCATAGGACAGCACACTGTGGCTACTTACCTAATTTGTTTTGCATAGTTGACTTCTATCTCTGATCGCTCCTTGACGAATTTGGTGTACTTCTCGATGAACTCGATGCCCCACTGTGTGTGCTTCTCCAAGTTGTCAAACTGATCCTGCGGGGACAGAATTGAAAATCAATGACGAGTTCCACATAATGGAAATATATTGAGTAACCTACAAACATTGCATTATCAATAATTTGCTTCCTGCAATTCAAAGTTAGTTTTAATGTCTCTGTTGGAGGCAATACCGGAGGAATGATGTGATGTGATCTGAAGTCCAGTCAGTTTGCCGTAAAAACAGACCAAAGCAGCAGCCTACTTGAAACCAGATACACATGTCCATGCTCAAATCATTATATAGGACTCAACAATTGATCCAACAGGAGAACATTTAGGTAATTTCTTGAAAACAATCACGCTACTGTGACCCAGTTACTATTAACTTTATATTTAGAACAAATTAATCCAATTACTATCTGTGACAATCAAGCTAGCAAACACCACAGCTCCAGCAAGTGTGTGTGTAAAATTAAGGGCTATATATTATAAAAAGATCACCTTAGTGTAGCTTGCGCAAAGTCCCATCGTCTCCTCCATAACTCACATCTGTCTCAATCCTTCAGTCTGAACAACAGTTTCTGTCTATCATCTGCACAAAGGTTGACTGATGTTGTATCACAAATGAAGCTGTGCTCAATCCACTGTCATTACAAAGAAGCAGGAAGTGGTTGTGGTAATGAACTATATGAACACTAGCACTCTAGCTAGTCACGCATAAAACACCTCATTTTAAATCACTTCAGTATTGACTGGATTTCTTCCTTTTCTGATGCAAATAGCTCCCATTTGGCTACACCCTTCTGCATCACTTAGTGAAAACAACAGCTACAAAGAGTGCAGTACTCAGTGAATTGAAGGACTTTCCTCTCAGTATTGTTAGTCAGTTTCAATTATAGTTTCTGCCAGTAAACTAATGACAGAATGATTAAAAGACCAATGCATTGCAATCCCTTCCCCTAGAGCTGTGCCCTTCCTTTCAAGTTCTCTTAACAAATGTACAATCATTTTGTCACATTCATTTGAAATGATGCATTTGCAAGAGCAAAACTCAAATTACCCTTCTTTGTAGGGGGACCATTTTGTCCAGTTTGTCTAATCGCAAAGTGGACTGGGCGCTCCTCAAAAACATTGGTAGAAAAAAATGTAACCAAATCCAGCGTGTCTTCTTCCAAAGCAGAACCACAACAAAAGCTGAGTTCAGGTTGGGGAGTATTTCCAACAAACCATCTCCCTGATATCCAGCGTTAACAATGCTTTTGCACTGGCGAACAAAGAAATGCAAGAGATTATATCCAAATTTCGGTCCAAATAATCCAGAAAAATGCCAAACAGCAATGGGAGCAGTGATGCGGTACTGGCTAGCTAGCAGAGACACTCTTGTTTGTGAGGCTACTGCTGCCCACAGCGTTTGGCGAAATGCTCCATCAGGCGTAAGGTGGAATAAGTGGATGTGAGAGGGAAGGGAGGGGACTGGAATGGGGAGAGATGATAGAAGAGGCGGGATTACAGGGGACAGGAGCAGGATTACATTTAAGATGAGGACTATAGGCTCATAGACTGTATCACCCCTGCAGACTCCACTCAGGTCCATTCAAATTTAATCATACATACTGGCATCTACGAATTCTGAAGTTATTTCCAGATATAATAAAAATGCAATTAGTGTGCAAATTTGAGAATTCACGGGCAGAAATGTATAAAATACAAAAAAATGCCTCAAATATATCAGTTTCTTGCAATAACACTTGTACACCGTTGTTTTGAAATGGCCTCTTAGGAAAAGCACAGAGGAATTTGAGCAGCAAACTCCTTTTTGGCCCCTGAACCATGACCAGAATCCTCCCTCAACTCCTACTTTGCCCTGCTCCACCGGCACCTGACCTTGTTACGGCAGAAGTTAATTATTGGGGGTCCCACAAGGATCTGAACCGAGCCCACTTACGGTTGTTGATGTACGGCTAATGCATCGAGACAATAAATAGAACATAATGGCCTGTTGTCAGGACACAAGAAGAGATTCATATACAGAGCTTTCCTTTGCACAGTGACAAAACAAATCCAGGCCTACGACTTAAGACTGTTCAGACTGGTGATGGGGATTACGAGGAGTTTTAATGTATTGGATTGTGGTTAATCTGCACTTACGCTCATTATTTAGAGACTACCGTGGATGACGCCCCACTAACCTGCATACAGTACTTCATTGCAAATCTACACACACTCTTTGTGAGCAAAATTAGACATTGTTGCATTCGATTCTTCACGCAAAATGATAACAATATACAACATAGTGTCACAATAATCTGAATTCTTATAGAGCCTTTCGCTGCTTACATCATCGGTGACATCAGCTGGAGGCAGGAAGTGAGCAAGAGAAATAAGATTAAACTAAAACTAGCGATTATAAGTGTAAAACTACAAGTAAAAAATATCATCATGTTGTGGCTTAAGGAGCAAGAACAAGAGGAATGACATTTCAGACGATAAAATAAGGTTTTATCTGATATTTCCAACAACAGTTTGACATTTGTGTATCGTTACTATGACAACAGCTACAATGGAAATAGATTGGGATCTAGCTTTCCCCCTCCAGCCAAGTGTTTACAAACAATGAAAGGGTCTATTGTTTAAATGCATAAAAAACAATGTGATTGATCAAGGATTTCTATATTGATTAATGATTTGAGACAGCACTGAATAGAAGCTCCCATTCTTTCAGAAGTATGCAGACACATAATTAAATCACCAATGGCTGAAACCAGCCTCTACAGACACACCTCTGTATTTTTAACTTAATACACACAGTTAATATGAATAACTGGGATCTGGGTATTATTTTTTCCTATACCGATACTAAAGTAAGGCAGAAAAGGCAAAAAAGTAAGTATCTAGATAAGTTTAAATGACCCAAATTCATATTTTTATCTAAATTTGAGCCGTTTTGACGAGTTAAGTTTTAGTGGCTCATTTGACTTGATTCTAGCCACTTGTCTAAGGTGTTTTTGACTTGTTGGATAGATCTACTTATTTCCTTTTTTATTAAAATGTATTTGCCAATGGAGTAAGAAAATTGGTCTTGTCCTTTTGACAGTTTCCTAATTCAAGTGAGATTACCTTAGAATCAGTCAAAATTGTCATGAAATAAACCAAATAATGTAGATGACACTAGTAAATATGTGTAGTCTAGTCAGAACTGCTCTAAACAAGACTAATATTCTCTAATCAAGTCATTTATACTTGTGCTTGATTTTGATGTCATTATTTTTTCGACCTAGCGCTGGGTACCATTAAATGATACCAGTACACACAGAAAAATAAAGGTTTAATGTTGTACCCAAAAGGTACTTTTATTAGGAAAGTACCCTGCAAGTACAGATGCGGTCCTTAAGGTGATTTTTGTGGACTTTTATTTAATTCTAGAGGTACAAAATCACTGCTCAGAGCAAATGGTACAAAATTGTACCAGTAGCAGTCCATGTGATACACTATTATCCAATCACAGAGCAGTCACTGCTGTTTGAATCTTCAACTATCTTTCAGCTAAGGTACAAATATTTATATGTTCCTATATGCAGAGGTGCAAAGTTGTTCACTAGGGTACAGCTGGAGCGACAATGCTTTGTATCCTTTAGGTCCATTCCTGTCCCTCTATTTCTTAGTGTGTATGGTATCGAAAAAATTTAAAATAAATTTGTTCCAATATAAAATATAAATATTTTTCTTTAGAAAGCAAATGTGTCTGCCTGTTGGGTCTGAGATGGCACTAAAGAAAGTGACTTAGGTGTTTTAGCTCAAATAAAACACTAAAAGAAACTGTATTTTATTGAATAAATTGACCAATATTGTCTATTTTATGGTTCTACAACAAAACTAAAAGTCAAGCATGAGTATAAATGATTTGATTTGAGAATGTTAGTCTTGTTTAGAGCAGTTTTGACTAGATTAGACATATTTACTACTGTCATCTATTATTTGGCTTATTCTATGACAATTTTGACTGATTCTAAGGTAATCTCGCTTGAATTAAGAAAATAAAACTGCCAAAAGGACAAGACCCACTTTCTTTGGCAAATAAATTTAAATAAAAAGGAAATAAGTATAAAAAGACACCTAACAAGTCGTTAGAATTAGGTCAAATGAGCGACTAAATCTTAACTCGTCAAAACAGCTCAAATTTAGGTAAATAAGATGAATTTGGGTTATTTAAACTGATCTAGATATTTACTTTTTTGTGTAGATGACAAATAATTATAGGTAAACCAAGTATCGTCAAAGTACTAGTATCGAAATAAAATGAACGATACCCAGCCCTACAGCCCTAAATATCCATAAGCATTTTAACATTTTTTGTAATTTCTTCATGGTTTTGTAATGCAGTTCACTTGTGGAAAATGTCGAAGTCACAATGAGCTAATGCACAGATGTTGAGGCCAGATGAGTTGCTGGGAAGAGAACAATGGGATAAAGGAGCGCGATGAAACCTTTGTCATTTTGCAGCTTAAGAGTGACGGGGGGCATAATTGTGCCTGAAGTGTGGCATATGTCCAGCAATTTCAACAGACTTTCAATACGGTCAGCAACAAATACAATACTACAAAAAAAAACAGAAAGAGACAAATGATTAAATTCAAACTTCAAAAGATGATTACAAAATAAATAAACATGTAATCTAGTAGGCTGTAGTGTTGTGGAGTTGCAGGAAAGCTCTTATGGTTTACAGTCGGCACCAAACACCATGGACAAATATTTAAAGAACTTGCGAAACCATTTTTGACATACACACGAGGCTTTGTAAGAGTATGCGTGGTCGGAACAATGCGGCCACAGCCCTGTGTAGCCTCGGTGCAGGGGTCGTCCCAGGAAATGGACAGTTACTTCTCACAGGCCGTCATGTGATCAGATCATGTGATTTCCTAAGGGTAAAGGGTACGACTAATAAGAGGGCATTTCATGTTGTTGTTTGTGCATGTGTGCATGAACACTGTCTGGCCGTTTAAAAAGTTGCCACCAGGATTTAACTAAACAAATAATACACCTGGGGTTGCTGCTAGGGCTGCTCGATTTTGGGAAAAATGAGAATCACAATTTTTTTGGTCAAGATTGAAATCACGATTCTTCAAACGATTCTTTTTGAGTTTGAAATTAAAATGCATTTGTTCAGCATTTTGGCAAAAAAAAAAAAAAAAAATCATTGTGTCAGTTCACTTTAGTTATAATTGAGTCATTATGTCATGTCTGCAGTGATATAAGCATGATCCTGATGTGTCCTGCATCATACACTGAACACTGGTGATATAAACAGACTGTCAAAGGAGAATAACAGTCTTACCTTTCTAGCTGAGGCTTCGTTAGCATCTTTAGCCCCATTAGCCTGTAGCTAATAGTTTACACGTCAACGGAAAATGCCAAAAGAATCGTTCCGACTCGATTCTATTAATTTGGAGATCGTTTGACCCAAGAATCGAAATCGTGATCAACATTCAATTAATTGCACAGCCCTAGTTGCTGCCGTTGGTAAGTTTTAGGTTCCGCAACACTATGTGCCCAGAAAATGAGATCAGCTGATCTGAATGACCAGGTTAGTCCATCAATGCAGTTTTCCTTCCCTGATGGCACGGGCATATTTGTGCTCAAAAGTTTACATACCCTGGCAGAATGTCAGGGTATGTAAACTCATGCATTTCATAGAATATGAACAATAACACAAAAAGCTTTATTTCACTCATGGATAGTGGTTGTGTGAAGCCATTTATTGTCAAAAAACCTGTTTGTTTACACTTTTCAAGTAGAAACTAGTCAAATGTCCCTGATCAAAAGTTTACATATTGTGCATCTTGAAAGAAACATACATTTTTTCAGAGTTCAATTTTGTCAGAGAGTCCTATATTTCAGCTGAAGTGAGTTTTTCTTTGCTCCTGAACAGTTTTCCTGGCAGTTGTTGAAGGCCATGTAAATGTCAAGGACATTTGAGTAGTTTCTGTTTCATTATGATTTCAAAAGATTTCAAAAGAAACAAACCCAATAAATGGCCGGGCAGAACCACTAACCTAGCCTGGTCTAACCATAACCTTGTACTCATTTTGTACAGAGGTACTGTGAGGGACAACAGAGACACCACATTAACCAGGCAGACATGCAGAAATATGAGCAGCTGTTTGAGGCCGTGGCTGACCTTATGTGAAGAAGCCACTTGTTTGCATGCCACGAGGATATTTATAGAACACCTCCGAGCAGAAACTGTAGACACTATATTTTTTGTGCACGTGTGTCTCTCTGCATATTAAAAAGTTGTGGAAGTGAGCAGTCTCTTCAGAAGTTCAGAGAGAAGGGGCTGGAGCGAATGAGCAACTTCTCGCTCTCGTAATGATCCAACAGGAAACTATAGCGTTGAGTAACTAGGGGGAGGCGTGGTCGGCTTGGTCGTGGTGCGTTACAGTTTCGCAGTCATGATTTGAATAGCTAAACTAAATGCACCTACTCTGCCTGTTTACCACTGTGACCCAATATCCATATGGCAGGAAGTCGAGATTTGAACATTTCTTTGCATAGTGCGAACCGATCGTTATGATGTTATTAAACTCTTCGGATTCTGGTTTAGTCTTGTTTTGGTCCTGCTTTACTTAGTTTTGATGGCGATACAGTTTGACAAATTGCTTTAGAGTTTAGATGTGTCTTTTTTAATTCAATGCGATGTATTGTGTTGTGTTGAAATGGTTTTGTATGGATTTCTTTCTAGTGTTGTAGGGCTGGGTGATGATCTCCCTGACGATCTGCTTTTTTATTGGGAACATCATCATATCGTGATTCAGTGGTTTTTATGGTTAAACCAGAACAAACCAGGAGAAAACTAGGTCTAAACCAGGTCTAAAATCGGACAATATCACGGACTGAATCTGGATTAAACCAGGACTAAACTAAGAAGTAAACTGGACTAAAGCAGAAACTGAAATCAAGTTCTAAACCAGGACCAAACTAAAAATGACTAAACCAGGGACAGAATGAAACGATGATGACCCTGGACTAAACCAGGTCTAAATCTAAGGACTCAGTCAGAAATAAACCAAGAGAAAACTAGGTCTGAATCAGATCTAAACCTGGACAATAGCCATTGGACTCTGGTCGACCAACAATTCACCACTGGCCAATCCGTCCATAGGGGTGGATCCCTCCCCAAAATGGTTCTCCTCGAGGTTTCCCAATTTTCTCCCATGTGGTGGGAGAAAATTAGGAAGGGTTGTTCGTCGCCGTGGAGGAGGGTCTAAGGATGCGGGATACTCTAAGCTTGTTATGTCCGGTTTACTTATTTACGGGACATTACATCTGGTTGTGACATTTCATTCGTTCGTTAGTTTGATTCTTGATGTTTGATATTGATTTGTTTTTGTCCATACCGACCTTTGAGATGACTCCTGTTGTGATATAGGGCGTTACAAAAATAAATTGATTGATTGATTGACAATATCCCAGACTGAACCAGGATTAAACCAGGACTAAACCATGATGGAGGCATGTCAAAACTCTGGACTGAAACCTAGACTAAAACGAAAACAGGTCTTAACCAAGACTAAACCACATCTACACCAGGTCTAAACCCAAGAAGAAGCAGATGCTTTAGTCGCCTTTAAAAGACAATATACACATTGAAATTGTGATTTAAACTAAAGAAAATCATAATAAGATTTTTTGGCCATATCGCCCAGGCCTAACAGTACGTCACAGCTTATTAACTTACAGTGCTGGTCATCTTCATCTGCAGCAACACCTGCAAATACTCCTCAAAAGGACTCAAAGGATCTTCTTTCGTATCATCCACATTTGCTTTTTGCTCCGCATCGTCTGATTTCACGGAGAGGACATTGTCGAGAAAACCAAAAAACTCACTTCTTCGTCTCAACATGCTTTTTCACGAAATAAAAATCCACAAAATACACATTAAATCTACAGCGTATCAAACTTTGTTGCACACACGATTTACTGTGGAACGCTGTGGTGGTTGCAAAACGTAATAAATTACCTCTAATTAATCTGATTAGGCCTTCTGGTGACCACCCCCGGCACCCAATGGGACGCTTCCATTCGCGGGATTATTTTACACATTAGCCATTGTTCTTGATAATCTGTTTTTGTTCCTTTCCAGGGATCAAGCTCTTTAAATCTTATACAACACATTCTCTGGGTTGAAGACTTGGAAACTTTGAACAGAGTATGACGGCTGCAGTATGCTATATCCATAGCATATCAGTTACATCTATTGAAGTACTTGGACTTTTTCCAGTTTCCCTCTTTGATCCACCATCGCACCACTTAGGAGCATGAAAGCACTTTATGAAAAAGCACAGGTGTTGCCATATCGGCTGAACAGAATATTACCATTGATAGAACTGTATTTAGAGGTGAATGACTAATATCTATGGCCTTTAAAGTCGTTGCTTATTCTCTGAGAAGTACCTCTATCTATTGTGTAAAGGGAATTGCTGTACACATGATATACATCAGCGGTAGGCAACGTCAGCCCCAGGGCAAAATCTGGCTTTGCCCCTTAAGATAATTTTGAGAAACATTTTTACACATACACTGGAAACTATAACTGTCCAAGAAAATAGCTTAAAAGTGCCTGAATTTTAATTTAATTTAATTTATACCAATGGAACAAGTATTATTTTACCCCTCCCATTTTAACAGTCTAAACACACTCAAAATCCACATACATTTTCCAAATTCAATCACTTTTTAAGTAATTTTTCTCATTTAAGAGGGTCATTTGTCTACGGTAGAACATTCGTACACATACAAAATACTGAAAATGTCGCAAATTTCCCCTCAAAACACACTTCATGATGTCATGATGCACAACAATAACATCTGTAGAAAGTAGTGTTTTAGTTTGAGCCACAATTGGGAGTTTGGCCCCTGGTCCTTTCTTTGATAAATAATAAATAAAAATCGACCCTCCATTAGACTAACTTGCCTACCCCTGACATACATGTTTCAGATAGCTGTCAAGCCCAAACATGACCTGAACATTACGCCTAAAGTCACATGTTTTTGGAGCGACCACAACATGATACTTTGTGTCCAAATTACAGCCTAAATTCTGTTCCTGGAAATGGTGACATAAAGTGAGAGAAAAATAACAACAACAACAACAACATCAAAACAAACAGCAGACTCATGTTGTGCGTGCGAAAGTTGGGCAAATGAAAGACTTAAATGAAATGTTTCTGGACCAGACTTGAACAGAAGATTTGAAGATAGATTGTGTCTTACTAATGTCCCTTTTTATGTGTATGGTGCCACAGTGCACAATTATTAAATGAAACCTATGGAAATTGATAGTAACATATATTTTTATTCTTTAATTATCTATAGCCAGTGTTGGGTAGTACATGTATTTAGTAGGGCTGCAAGGTTATCCTGCAATTACCTAACTCCAAAGGCTAGGGTTTTTTTCGTACAGCCCTCCAACATTTCATGAAGCTGGTTTATAATGAGTAGTACTACTGCGATGTATAATAGCAGTTTTAGAAGTATATTTTGCTGAAAATACAATGACAAACAATAATATTGGTCACTGCTATGAAAAGAATGCACGAATAGTTGATTTTTTTTTTCATAATTGGCATGAATAGGTAGATAATCCACAGGCAGATAATTACTGTGATAACTTTGTTAATCGCAATAATTTTGTCCAAAAATATTGTGAGACAAAAATTTCCATAACGTCCCAAGCTTGGACATTACTGAATTGCATGAAAAATATATAATATTAAAATCGCAATTTCTGTCTGAAAAATCGTTCAGCCCTAGTATTTAGAATATGTATTTAGAATATGTATTTAGAATACTCATTTTCAGTAACTGTATTCCAGTACAGTTACAGTTCTTTCATTTGATGGTATACAGTTACTTTCCTAAATTCAAAGGATACATCGTGATAGTCAATCATTAAATTTTATCTTCATATTGCATGACATGAAGAGAGAAAAGATCAAAACGACCAGAGAAAAGTTTATTAGGCTATCTGCTGAGCTGCAGTGTGCAGTTGTAATGTGGTTTTTGGTGTTCATAATGGTGGTAAATAAGTTCATAACATTTGGGGCAACAAGCGTAGCCCATGCTTTTAATGTGCTGTAATTGTATACTTATAATGGCTTATTATGGCTTTTTTTAAATTTAAATTTCATTTTATTTAAAACAGCTAAAGCAATCTTTATAGAATAACCATTCAATATGCTATATTCAACCCTCAGTGGTTTCAACTGGTTTGTGCTTGCACGGTCATTGTCTGGTAAATGCTTTAGGAAGTAATAGAAACCACTAATTCCTTTTTAATAACCGGTTTGTCACAGTTTGTCAAAGATTACACATTTATGCAGCCCTAGCTTAATGACTAAAAACACAATCAGCCAGTTCTATCTTTGTTTTCATATAGTTTACTGGAGGTTGCCCATGTTAAGCCCCTTGAGGGTTTTGGGTAACCTTCATCACATTATACAAATTCATTTTGTTATGTGAAATCAAATAAATAAAAACAACTTTGGTGACGTGCTGACGAAGTT
This sequence comes from Lesueurigobius sanzi, assembly GCA_900303255.1. Classification (NCBI taxonomy): domain Eukaryota; kingdom Metazoa; phylum Chordata; class Actinopteri; order Gobiiformes; family Gobiidae; genus Lesueurigobius; species Lesueurigobius sanzi. Next base: position 3,002 of record OMNZ01129231.1, on the reverse strand, counting down.
CTTTGGATGAAGAGCGAAATGTCCTACACTTCAACTACAGAGTAAAGATGAAGACTGAAGAATCTTTGCCTAAGATGGACAACTCCTGCACGACTGAGAACTTACATAGATTAGAGAATACTGTTCACATGATGTGCTCATAAGTAACTCCTTTTCTTTGAACTATTCATATAACCTGGCAAGAGCCTGAGTGATAATGAGAGTTCTCCACAATATCTAACTGGGATTGCACCCATCAAATCAAATCCAGGGACATTCAGCAGAATACTTTGAGCTAATGGGTGAAGCGCTGTTAAATCCAGTAGTTACACATGCACATGCTCTCGCTGTGCTTTCAAAAAGGAAATTGTGGATTTGATAGCAGCAGCTACCGGTATGTGTTCGCTCTCCAGTGCTGGCATGTTTCTTTTGCTTCAGCTCGGCACTTCTTGTGTTTGTAACATCTGGATACTTTATTGATCGCAATAAAGTATACCTTATTTGTATTTGTATACCTACATTTGTTCTCTGCATTTGAACTACCCCTCGCCGTCTCTGGGGCAACCCGTAATAAGATAATGGTCAGAATCACCTGACTGGAGAATATAACGCATATTTTGGGATGATGTGGGAAACCGGAGCACCCAGTGGAGGAGACCCATCCAAACACGAGGAGTAACAGGCAAACTCCACACAGAAGTTGCTATGCTGTGACATCACTTGTATATACATACAAAAACAACGGCACAGCTCAATTGACAAGAGTTACATCCACTGTTCAAAGACTGCAGTGGCCTATATGCAGAGTTGACCTTCCGCATCCTCCACCTTTAAAAGGCTCTTGTGCAGTAACAGCAGTACTCCATTAGCCAGAGGAACACTATATCTGTCACATCATAAAGAACAAGCAGCACTTACAGTGTGTAGTACAACACGGCCGTAATTAGTGCAGGACTCAGTGACAATAAGTCAGAGAGAGTGCCTTCAGCCCCAGTCAGATTTCCCATGCCTTGGTGGCGATTAACTTTTCTACTAACAGAAGAGGCGAAGTAAGGCTGAGAGGCTGGAGATTACGAACTGGCGCGGGAAAGACTGAGTCACCTTCTTAAAGACAGGAATTCAGACAATTCACCTCATATTGGAGTAGTTCCACATATCCTCATAGATCCTTTCAATCTTCTTAGCTTACATAATTTCTGTGTTTCATTTTGATACATTTTTTTTTCAGAATTACCACACAATTTATAGATCAAAAATGGTGGTAATGCACCAATGTAGTAGTGGTGGCAGTTAAAGGTAGGGCTGACACAACTAATTGATTAATCATCAACTAATCGATTATTAAAATAGTTGTCAACTATTTTAGTAATCGATTCATCGTTTCTGGGATATACAGACTCAGACAGAGTAAGTATTACATCAAAATGTTGTATTTTTTGTGAAAAAACTGTTGTCTCTAAAGGCATTGGTTGGTATGCTCAAAATATTGATACCTAGATGTGTATTGATATAATTAAAAAAGATACAGTATCAATATCGTGGCTCTCAGTATCGTTCTTCCCCCAGGTGTTGGACGGCAACAAGAGTGGGGGAAAAAATCATGGAAAAGATTTTGTATTGTCATCCTTGAGATCAGTTACACTGTGTCCGACCAATTATTCTGAACACTTTATGTTGCAAGTATTTAACCAAAATGTACTTTATTCTTCAATAAATTAAAGATAATACACTGAATTAAGTTTTTTGAGTAAGTGGATATGTTCACGATTAACTAATTAGGTCCATGTTTTGTTATTGAATCGTATCCAACAGTGTCAAGTTGTATTTAGAAGGCTCTGTATCGAGGTATGTATCGTATTGTGGCCTGTGTATCGAGGTATGTATCGTATTGTGGCCTGTGTATCGAGGTACGTATCGTATCGTGGCCTGTGTATCAAGGTACGTATCGCATTGTGGCCTGTGTATCGAGCTATGTATCATGGCCTTTGTATCGAGGTACGTATCGTATTGTGGCCTGTGTATCGAGGTATGTATCGTATCGTGACCTGTGTGTTGTGGTACGTATCGTGGCCTGTGTATCGAGGTACGTATTGTGGCCTGTGTATCGAGGTACGCATCGTATCGTGACCCGTGTATCAAGGTATGTATCGTATCGTGACCTGTGTATCGAGGTACGTATCGTATCGTGACCTGTGTATTGAGGTACATGTCGTATTGTGGCCTGTGTATCGAGGTACGCATCGTATCGTGACCTGTGTATCGAGGTACGTATCGTATCGTGACCTGTGTATTGAGGTACGTATTGTATTGTGGCCTGTGTATTGAGGTACGTATCGTATTGTGGCCTGTGTATCGAGGTACGTATCGTATTGTGGCCTGTGTATCGAGGTACGTATCGTATCGTGACCTGTGTATTGAGGTATGTATCATGGCCTTTGTATCGAGGTACGTATCGTGGCCTTTGTATCGAGGTACGTTTCGTATTGTGGCCTGTGTATCGAGGTATGTATCGTCTGTGTATCGAGGTATGTATCGTCTGTGTATCGAGGTATGTATCGTCTGTGTATCGGGGTATGTATCGTCTGTGTATCGAGGTATGTATCGTCTGTGTATCGAGGTATGTATCGTCTGTGTATCGAGGTATGTATTGTATCGCCAAAGGTACACAGCCCTAGTGCTAATACAATATGGGAGAGAAACAATATTTGAAAGATATTTCAAAAAAAGGAAATGTCCAAACATGACTTCATCAGTGTGTGATATTGGATTCATAAACCTTCCATATTATTGTATTAGATGAAAGTCCTTTGTACTGGCCAACATCAGGCTCTTCTGTTGGAGTATAAGGACAGGAGACTAATTCATCTCTGTAAAAGATCTATTCCTGGGATTTAAACAGGTCTGAGCCTCCAAAAAGCAAGTTAACCTCTTAATCCCTGCTGTGTTTACAAATCCTCTGAAGGCTTTAACAGTTTGTAAAATGTCTAAAATGTTCATATTTCTCTCATATGATATGAATGTCT
>OMNZ01129205.1:2432-13140 GCA_900303255.1 Lesueurigobius sanzi | reverse complement strand
AGTGCAATGCAAATGAATAGGAAACGCCACACAATTTTGTATGGGACGTTCCCCGGTGGGCCGCCTCACTTTTGGGCCGCCAGAGAAAATTTTATTTGATATTGCACTCTCTCAGTTGTGCTGTCAGAGGCCTATAGGCTGTAACTGGGCTGCAGCAGGAGCCTGGGGCTGTTCCAGACATGAATAACATCACTATCATGTAAATCTATCAAATAAGAGACAGAAATAACTTTTGCATTATGCTTTTGAGATACATGAAAAGTAAAACACCCCTCTGGTTTAGTGCAAGTTGGTACGGTCCAGGGTGCAGGGTACGCACAGAAGATGATATGAGCAATGTGTAAAACAAAAGTGTATAACTAAGAGGCTACATTTAATTAGTATATTCCTGGCTCTGCTGTGGAGATGCATCAGGCCCAGATCATGTGTGTGGCCCATGTTAAAAAAAAAAAGAAAAAAAAAAAAAGAAAGACAGCAGAGAATCGATCCCACTACCTCCAACTTAGTAGGTAAACGCCCTAACCATTTCACCAAAGCTCCGATGGTGAAAGGGCCAGTCAAAGTGATAAAACTCCTGGGCCGAAATACTGTCCCAGCATGCCCCTGAGGCCACCAAAACACCACGGACATCGAGAGGAACCCAGCCTCAGACAAGCCACACCAGCTAAAACAATTAGCCATTAGTCAAAAGAACAACGCACACCCCATATCAACTCAGCGAGGACAGCACCACTCTGAACTGTCCGAGTCCGGCCTGGTCATGGTCTGGGGGCTCTGCAGCCCGGCGGAGCAGAGCTTGTCAGAACTAAGATAAGATAGTTCTTTATTGATCTCACAATGGAGAAATGTACTTGTTACAACAGCTCTTAGGACAGGATCACACAAGGGGGAGTCAGGAAATGTGCCATCAAGAAGCGCGATAGTGGTTTGATTTCGTGATCCTGTTGGAGGCGGCCTGGAGCAGGTCGGAGATGCGAGATGTGGAGCCAGGGAGTTAGCGTGTGTATATCTCCACTGTCTTTCCCTACTGGAGTCTCCCACAAAAGGAAATGTCCATATATGGATTACAGCATCTTGTTGGTCGTATTACGTGTGTCACGTGGACCTAACATGTCAACATTTGTGAATGGATAGAGCACAGCCATGTTGGACTGATTTCCTGAAACGTACAACTCAACAAAACATATAATAGCCATCGTAAAGGGTGAGTTTGGTCATTTTTCTTTACTTTGACATTAAAACTAAGATATTAAGGCACAAAACTTGAAGAGAAATCGCTAAATAGCATGAAAACGACTGAGCCTCGTCTTAATCAAAAGTCTCAATTGGCAATATCCTCCTCAACTTTTCATACTTACTATTATTTGTCTTTATTCTCCTATATTGACAGATAGTTTTTCTCTTCTGTCACTCTATCAACTCTTGCCAAGTCACTTTGACCTCACCACAAGCAACTCTCAGAGAAAGCTATGAAAGAGTTGTGTATTTCTTAATTTTTAAAAAAGCTCAAGGTTCTTCTTTTAGTCTATAAAGTCTTTCATAACTTTATTCATTTTTGAATAATAGAGTAGCATTGGTTTAGTTCCGAGGTTAATTGTGGGTCTCTTTGGTGACTTACTTCAATCAAATCATTCATGAAGTATTATTATGTGTGAGCTTTTACTTTTAAATAATGATAGACTCTCATTCATTTGCTTTGACAGAAAAAATATGGTTTAATATAAAGAGTTTGAAAGAATGATGAAGTGAAATAACAATGTGGTAACTCATGACGATACAGCAGAGGTATTGAATGTGCAGACCTCGATCCAGATCTGGACCCAAACCTTGTATCCGACCTTTGGAACTGACCGAGTAAATTTCCAGAGCTGTGACTTCAGCCAAGATTAACAGAAAGGGAAGCTGCTTAATTGGCACTTTTTATTTTGCTCAAAACGGTCCAGAAATGACTTACTTAATTTCTGGACCGTTTAAGTTTTAAACCTAGTGGACCATAATGTAGCACAAACAGTGGTGATGTTTCCCAATCGTTCGTAAAAACCTTTAAAAGCAGAGGAAGTCTATTTACAATGAACCTGGACTCAAGAAGAAGTCCAAACCAGGTCTAAACCAGGTCTGTGCCAAGATCAAACCAGGTCCAAACCTCAGTGGGGGGTAAACAGAGGAGCAGATAACACACCATTGGCAGCATGAGCAGTGCTTTAAGTGGGTACTCTCCCTCACGTATGTAATTATAGCTCGATGAGCAGCACTCTTGTCTTTCAATGTAAGGGTTGTCAGATCGAGTGCGGTGTACTTCTTTTCCATGAGGTTGCCACAATTATATTTAAGGGCTTTTAATGGGCTATACAGCCGTCCATATAGATATATACGACCTCCATATAGAAATAAAACATCATTTTATTTGCAGCAGCACCAGGAATTAATTATAATCTCTCGGTGCGCAGCGAGGAAACTGGTGGGGAGTGAGTCAGGCAGCTCTGTCCAGACGCTGCACATGTCCCAAACTACAGCTCAAGCAGCAGAATCTGCTTATACCTAAACCAGAGCACAGCACTGGCTGAGCCTTTTACATGGTTCAACACGGTTCAAGCAAGAATCAAACACTCGTATTTGGTGCGCCTTCGTCCTCTCTGTATCTGGTGAGAGAGAGAGGACGGGGGGAGGGTGCGCTGGCAACATGTTTAACCCAGACTTATTTAAGAATGACCTTTTTGAGCCGGCGAGAGCGATACTATTGAGATCGCGCAGGTCTCTATACAGCTGTGGTTAACATGCCGCTGTGATGGATTCTTTAATTTTTGCATCAATTCACATTTTAAGCAGCTTAAACTGATTTTAAAAACTGATTTTCAATTAATCAGTACATCCCTAAAAACAAGGTATAAGCTGCCATTTTAGCTAATGGCATGCACACAAATCAATGGCCTTTGAACCATAACATTGTGCGCAACAAAATCCAGGAAATACAGGAGTTTTGGAGTAGAAAAAAAGAACATAAGTACTCAAAACGGTGTGACTGAAGATATATACTGCCACAGGAGGCAATATGGTTAAAGAGTAAACTAAAGGTAATACATAATATCTCCCCTTTAAATGAGTGAAGGCTCTATTTCTTAATAAACTATGCACATCACGTTGGTAAAACAATCACAGCTGCGAGACAATGACTAAATGTTCCTGAAACATTCACAAAACGTGTTGCTTGTCCTGTATATACAATATGAATTAACCATGAGTCACTATTTCTCATAAAATTGTCAACACTGTACAATTGTATGTCACAAGTTACTGTATATACTGTTGAGTGGCAGAGTGGTTAGCGCGCTCGCCTCACAGCAAAAAGGTCCCAGGAAGGTGATTCTCAGACTGTGGGGGTTTTGTGGAATTTGGCCAGATTTCCTTCAGCTGCCGTCTGCATCACATAATAATTAATCATAATAATCTATAACTTTATGCCTTTCCTGATGTCATTTTTCTCAATAATGCTCACACTTGGTCTTGATGTATTGTAAAATGTGCATTTCTTGAAATAGCAGTTGCAATACTTCAAATTCTGCAGCCACTTGACATAGCTTCTGTGATGTGTTCTTCTGAGGCCAGACACTGCAGGTGAATAGGGAAAATATATCATTGAGTGGAACCATCAGCAGATTCTGATCCACAGACCTCAGAGCCCAGATTACTGACCGTGCAAGGCTCTGAAGGTTAGAACCAAAATTTTAAAATAGATCCTATAGGACACTGGCAGCCAATGAAGAATAGGGGATATGTGCGTCCTCCTATTTGTACGGGTCAGAATTCTCGCTGCAGAGTTTTGCACTAGTTGCATAAAATAAGGCAATTTATGTGTAAAAATTGCATAATGGATAGAGCCAGGTTTAAATGTATGGTTTTATTTTGTTTATGTATTAGTTACAAAGATTTGTTCAGAGGGGATTTGAACTAGTCATTAGTGAATACATCTGTAAGTATTATTCTGCGGTTCAAAATTCAACAAATCCGGCTAGGAAGTAAATATTGAAAAATTATCCTGAAAAGGCCTTCAAAATATTGTTAAGTACAAGACTGGAAAGTTTGGAGTCTGTAGGAGCTACTAAAGTGGAGATGTTGTCGCCATAATGTGAGAAAATGCATTTTGGTCATTGAAGCTACACTTTCCCATATAGTTTATGGAGAAACGTTAATAATGACACTCCTTATTGTAAAGATCATGTCATTTATTTGTTTCCAGAAACATTTACGAGAGAAAACTGGCCCAAAACCTTGAAGAAAATGTAGTTTGGCCTGCAGTGTCTCCCCTTAATCCTTGAATTTTCTTGGAAAATTTTCAAGAAAGGTTCATTTTCAATTGTACTCTGAAATTAAAAGTCGATTTTAAGTAAATAATAATTCAGTTTAGCTAAAATATGATGGATACAAATAGCCCTAATTAATATTGTCATCACCAACAGCTTGCCATTAGCCACAAGACCTGTTTGGGATTTTAATTTGTGTACAGACGATCACACATTTCTATACTGATGTCACCCTCTGCATCTGCTCGGCTAATGGTCATCAATAGCGCCCATTGACGTTGGCAGTCGCCGAGCATATGGTGGTATTTTTAACCACAGAGACCTGCGTTTGAATGAATGCTGCTTGTTATGGTGTGACTGTGGAGGAATCAGCAGCACGCAGAGGAAAGAGAGAAAGAGAGAGAGAGAGAGAACATAGATGACGACAAACTGACGCAGGAGCCCCCCGAGGAAACTGTACTTTTGTAATCACGTCTGGAGCATGGGGAGAAAACACAAGGCTGTTACATGTTACAAGGAACAGAATGGCCCCCTGGGAGAAGGCTTGTGTTCAGAACTCTCGGAGATGACGCTGACAACACGTTTTGGTCAAGCATGTAGTCTGACTGGCCAGGCTAGCATTATTATGAAGTGCTCCCCTGAGATTTGCTGAAGAAACAACTTGTATGAAATGTAATTGATTTTTCTTTCTTTACAAGGTGTAGTGCGGAACATGGGTGGCTCGCAAGGGATGTCAACATTAAGCAGTTTTATGATTACCGCGGTAATAAAAGCTCACGGTAGGTTAATCGTGAGAATTTTAGGACTCAAGGTAAATCGTTTTTCATGAGCCGCAGTTGGTGTGTGTCCGAATGGAGCAAACTGAACATTAAAAGGCTGAAGCAATGGCATCCAGTGTTCCACCAAAAGTACATGAAGTCGGCGAAAAAAGATATAATCCAAATTAGGGATGCACTGAGCCAGTACTCGTATCGGATATCGGAGCTGATACCGTAAAAATGTCAATATCGGGTATCGATTCCAAATATACGATACTGAACCGATACTTTCCCCAACTAAACTTAATTTAAGTGAATATGGACATGCTGTATGTCATTATAAAGCTCTGAACCTTTTTTGCACATTTTACTCCCCACAATACATAGCACGATTGATCACTGCGCAAAATACTGCACTAGGGTTGCCAAGATTAAGCGGTTTTACGATTACCGCGATTGTAAAAGGCCACAGTAGGTTAACCGTAAGAATTTTAGAAGCCACAGTTTATCGCTGGTGCTGAAAGCTAAAGCGCCAAAAGTGCAAAGCAAAGTATGGGCCGCTGCACAAGCGGAGCAGCACATTGACTCACCGGTAATGAAGATGGCAGGACAGGCTCCCACTGTATCAACCCAAAAACGACTGAAATCAGCAGTGTGGGACCACTTTGTGTATCCAGAAGATGAGCAAAGTGTTGTTGTCGTTGACCAACTTAAGCCTGTTGGAAAGTTGCAGGAAATGGGGCCAATACATCGAACATGATGTGACATCTTCCAGATTATCATCCTTCTTCGCTGTATGTCCGAGTCAAGGTAATAATAGTGCATAAGTGCCAATAAAGTTGTCCAAAAGTTCAGAAATAACCACCACAACTGGCTCATGGTGCACAAAAACAAATGTGGTCATCTCTGCTTCAGCGTATCCAAAGTGAAAGTAAAACTGAGCGCCCCTCACACATGTGGAAAACAGAGCTGTTAAAGGGACAGTACTACTGCTACTATGCCAATAATAAAATAATTACCATTCTTTTTTTTTAACCATTTTTATATTTTATACAATATTTATTATGTTTTAAATGTAATCTAATAAAATGTATAATATAAGATATTAGTAAATGAATACAGTTATGTCTTCTAAACCCATTATCTTAATTTGTCCATTTATTGTTTTCCAGCAAAAAACATGAAATAACATTATGAAATAATCTTTCATAATGTGAATAATCGTGACTAATCGTAAAATCGCAATATTTTCTCTCACAATAATCATGATTCAAAAATTTGAAATCGTGGCAACCCTAGTTAGCAGCAGTATGCTAATGCTAGCTTCAACCAGTCAGGGCTGAGACAGAAACTATGACTGAGTCAAAGTATTCACAATATTTTCTCACAATAATCTTAGAATCGTAGCATCCTTACCCACAAGGCTGCACAAGGCTGGGTACCGTTAAACAATACCAGTTTGGCATCAGAAAATGTTTTCAAGTACTAATGGTATTGAAAAAGTACGGAAAACTGGTACGGAATAAATATTGTCCTTAAAAAGTGTACACTGCACCCAATAATTAGAATCAAATACAAGCATTTCTTTTATTACAGAATTGTTTTCATTGTTTGTTCATTTAAAAAAACAAATTCAACAAAGCTGTGTCTTTCGGTGAGCGGCTCACCTCTCCATTAGGAGAATGTCTTGTATTGCTGGCAAGAGTATAATCCAAAACATTACGCAGTGCACCGGATTGTACCTGGTTTTGATGCCTGATGGGTCCTGAGGCAGCACTTTAGAAAATGACTTCGAAAAAATGAAAAGAAAGTCTTTTATGGAATAAAATAATGTTATTCTGTTTCATGGAGCCAGATGACTATTGCTCAAGTACTGGTATTGAAAAACATGTAACTGTACCCAGCCCTATTGGTTAGTTAGCATGGCACCTTTACGTTTCCTCAAAGTGGCCTCTATAATTCTCCGCCTCATTTTTTTCTCCAACCCAGTTAGTAATTAAGTAAGTAAGTAAATATTATTTACAGTATATAGACAGTACTGGCATAAGTCCCGCCCCCGCACATTCTCATTGGACGACACTCCTAGTGGGACTATTTTTAATTAGCTCCATTAAGTTTTTATTTTAATTTGAATTATGTTTAGGGTCAGTTTTAAGTTTAGGGTTAGGAAAAGGGATATGGTTAAGATTAGGGCAATGCAGGGGGCGTGGTCATGGCAGAACTGGGTTGGAGAAAAAAAAGACTTGTAATGCTCAATCATCTGTAGGGTTCCTGGTTTTCTCTGGTGATGGTACCATCTCCATGGCAACGCAGTGACAACCAACCAGTCACCTTGAAAACATCTATGTGATGGAAGTAAAGGTGCCATTGTAACCACCCATACAGCCACTGGGTCACCTCAAGGTTAAATACTAGTGCCGTCAAAAATATTGCGCTATTTAGCAAATATCTCCGCGAGTAAATGTTGTAGAGACTTCCGGTTTTTTGCATTGGGAGGAGGATGGTTGGGGCTTTAAAATGTCCTTCTAGGCCTCCGGGTGGCGTTGTAAAGTCGCGTTGAAAATTTGTGTCAAAAAGTGTCAAGTTAGCATTTTCCAAAATTGCTGACTCCTAAAGGATTCCTTAGGAGCGTCATATTACTGCACAGAGGTTGAAGTGGTGTTATTCCGCCTTAAAATATAGTACCCGTTTTATCTGCTTAGAAAATTGACAGGTTTCATTTTGTGTAACTATACTTGGATGGTGTAACTACTCACATAACTGTATTTAAATAAGGGAAACGTGGAGGAGCTTGGTGGCTTCTAACTTCAACCTCTGAGAACCCCAATGGAATAGATAGCAGAGGCTAAAATGCTAACAACATCTTTGGCATCTTACGTTACAGAGGGCACGCTCAAAGTCCAGACAGGTACGCATCAACTCGTCTAAGCTCATGTAAGAACACATCTCAGGATGAAAAATAGTGGCCTATTCTTTTAAACAATCACCGAGGGATTCAAAACGGTACTAGATATAAACTTGAGGGGTTTTTTTTTGCCTGAAACTTGACTTTTTCATCCTGAAAATGTGGCACTGGTCAACTGCCATCTTGTTTTCTGTTTACATAGAACAAAAATGCAAATGTAGAATAAACACAGATGGCGGCACATAGAAGGTCAGGTTTATAGCCTTTTATGTTCATAGAAGCACATATTAGTGGAATAACAATCAGAAAAGTGGTTAGAGTAAAAACTGTATGAATATTAGTGTGAAATATGACACTACACATTTTCAATTAAAAAACATTTGCACAAAGCCTATCCACTTTTCCATGTTGATTATAGTATTAAGATGATAATTCAAGGGACATTTAGAATAGATAAATGGGTAACTATGACATTCATGAGATTAATCGTGATTAAATATTGTAATCGTTTGACAGCACTATTAAATACACACTAATATCAAGTTGTTTTTTTTTGCAGAAATAGTTCCACAACGCACCTTTTCGATGTGTGACTATAAAATACTCACGTCACATTGTACACATTGTACACAGATGTGCCTGCAAAACTTTCTCTATGGAAACAGTCCATATTTTCTCCACATCCGTCGCTGTGGCTGAACACACAAAGCAAAGTTTGTACTTCACTATTGCATAGATGAGAAGTGTTTTCTGAGCAGCACAGGAAACTGCTGGAACTCAAGGCTAATGGCCCTGCTGCAGTCTGAAGGCACTGTACCGAGTAAGTGGACTGATGATTTGATGTGGATCCAAAGCACCTCTATAAAAACACAGGAAGTTGTTTATAATAGCTTTGTTCTCACTTGTTTTGTGTGGGAATTACATTGGATTCTCTTTAAAACATGAAGAAAAAGTGTAAATTGGAAGACGTAACCACTTCCTGTCTCTTCATCTGCCTACCATCAATGGCTTTTCTCTTCCCTGATGGCACAGGCATATTTTAAAATGACAATGCCAGGATTCATCAGACTCAAAGTGTGAACAAGTGTTTCAGCTGGGCTCCAGACTGCGGCTAATTTGCTCAAACGTGGCTAAAAATTTGACATGTGCCACTAAATAGTTTGCCAGTACGGCTGCCCAGATCCTAACCACCCGCTCTGCCCTCGTCATGCCACTGTAAACACTGACCAGGATGTGCACCGAGAATGTCCTTTACATTTTAAGACTCCTCTCTCTCCTGTCCTAATGCGCTCTGCTCTAATCCTCAGTCCAATGCGCTCAGAACGGCCTCCAACTCACAAGGTGAAAAAGCTGCCTGTTCAAACTGCGGTTTCATGGTTTTAGCAATCGATATAATCCACAGATGTGTATTTACTCAGATAATGGAGCCAACTCTGCAGAGGTGAAATGAAAGACGTCAAAGATCCTCTATTGAAACAGTCATTCACTCTGCAACCAAACCAAACTTCATGTCCTAAGCATTTTTTTTTTTCAATTAAATGTAACGTTTATTTTTTAGTAGCCATATGGACAGCTCTTTAGTCTTTATTGTGCGACTGGGGAGAATTAGAAAGCTGAGAGGCGTGTAAGGTGTTGGGGCAGGTAGTAAAAGTAATAGTAGTAGTAGAAGTAATTGATTTAGATGGGTTTTCTGTTCTAAAGGAGCAGCCTGTCCACTCTGAGCACACAGGAGGCAGGAGAGCAGCAGTGGGCGGACAGGCAGCTGTAGGAGACACGCAGCAGGATGATTTTTATCATAAGATGAGCCAGAATTGTTGCCAAAACAAAGAAAAGTTGCCCCGCACAAAGCTGCTAACTGGTAAATTTATAACACCTGACATTTTCAGGTAATTTAGAATTTCCTCCTGGACATTTTTTGGCCTGAAAATGTGGCCATGTCCAGGAAAATGTCCACGGTGCACCAGCGATCACAAACACATCATTCAGTGTTCACAAATGAGATATAGGCTAATGAATCGGTCCTCTATATCTGCCCCACTGATACGAGCTGCACTCTGCTCACAGCTGTGTGTATCGAGCTGTATCTTGGCATCCTCAAACTACGAGAAGAAAAGTGTGGACACAAAGTGCATGTGCTGCTACAGCGCATCTGCACACAGGTGGCTAAAGCCAAACTACGGCCGGGCCCCCACAAGAGACATGTGGGACGTGTGGATATGTGGATTAATACAGGCATCTGAGGTGATCATAGACCGTAAATAGAGACTTTGCCCACGTGACTTTCCTCATTGTGTTCAGCGCGGGCTAATGAAGCCAATTCACGCTAGCATTTGATCCGCCGCCATATTGTTTTTTTGGAAACAAGCCCATATTAAGGTACTGTATGTGCGAGTTACCTTCTGGGTTAATGTTGAAGGAGACAAAGGACAGGATGGTGAAGTGTGTGTTAAAGGAATAGTTCACCGCTTTTACATGCATACATATGTTCTAACCTGGGCTTAGATGAGGCGATGCGTGGCTGTCTGGTCTTTGTGCGTGCCTTCAGTCCCGTAAAACGACCAAAGACGCTGTTAGCACCTATTTAAATAGGGGAAACTCGGAAGAGATTTGTGGCTTCTAACTAACGCCATGGGACTATACTGTAGAGGTAAAATGCTAACAACGTCTTTGGTCGTCTTACGGGAATGAAGGCACGCACAAAGACCAGACAGCCACGCATCGCCTCATCTAAGCCCAGGTTAGAACAT
>OMNZ01129186.1:5557-19059 GCA_900303255.1 Lesueurigobius sanzi | reverse complement strand
CTCTGGGTACAGGACATAGGTGTGGTCAGAGAGGATGCTCCTGGTCTGTCTCCTCACGGCCTGCTCATACAGCACCTGTGGGGCCAAAGGAGCAGGAGCGCCTAGAATCTTCCCTGCTGTTGTAACTAAACTAGCCTGGCCTTAGCCATCCGTAAACTCCGGTCAATTATCATTTTCCCTACATGTACGTCTGGGTCTGATCTCAGTGGCTGCGTTAACATCGGTTGAATTGCGTCGGACCATTCAGTGAGCGGGGGAGGCGGGTGTTGTAGGCCAGGCTAGCGAGTGGGTAAAATCAGATCCAATCGTTTCAAACTTTAAAAGGAGTTGACTCCTCCCACCTGAAAATGGAGATCAATTGTGTAGGGCCAGACCCTCTGTACGAAATGAGTACGAGGGGATGCTAAGACCAGGCTATAACTAAACTGGATATTTGTGTTTTTGATTTGACCAGCAGATTCCCAAACCAGCAAGAGATTCCATATCTGAGGACTGACTCAGATGTTAAGAGCAAACTGACCCAAAACTTGATAATTGAAAAATTAGAGCTGTGCCTGCAGTGTCTCCCCTTAAAATAAAGATTATTTGTGAAAGAACAAGTGAATTAAATTGTAAAATGGTGCGACATAGAGTCCAAAGTAAATTTGGGTCACTGTAAACACTCACCATCACATTAGCTGAGAACCAGCAATCCTCTTTTATTGTAATGTTCAACATCGCCACTAGATGCCACTAAATCCCACTTTATTTCCCACCAGCTGAATTGGCCTTTTTCATCTGTTTCTGTGCAGGTTCCAGGAGAAAGGAAACCTGGAGGTGCTGCTTTTCACCATCCAGAGCCGCATGAGAGCCAACAACCAGAGGGTCTACACGCCCAAAGAGGGGGCCCTGGTCTCGGATATCAACAGGGTGAGAACGGGATGTTCAGATATTGTTGACCGGACCGGGACCTTTCACCTCTTCCTTCTAGAGCCACAGTGCTAGCATGCATGCGTCTCGTGTGTGTTCATTAGCCGGCACTGTTACAACTAAATACATACAAAACATCAATTTATCTCTAAAGTCTATACGGCTGTTGCAACACATGACTCACACTATACAGGATAACAACAACCAAGTAGTTTGAAATTATGTGAAGGAAAAAATCAATGTTTTCATACCAATACATTGTGTAAATAAGACAATTAGTCCATTGCAAAAATACCTGTCTGTCAATAAAGTGAGCTGTATAGTCTTCAGCCTTAGCAGAGAATTGTACTAAAGCACTAATTGGATCATGAAATACTGTATATCTGATATCATATAGGAGGCAGCGCATATTGACATGTTTGTGAAGCTTGTGAAATATCAGTCTCTTAGTCTCAAAACAATTAGGACAGAATGAAACACACTGGCACCATTTAAATTACATGACAAGAAATCCATAGTCGGGCCCTATTTGGAAAACGATGCTGTCCAAGTTCACCCATGTGTTTCGGTGTTACGCTCCGCTGGCGCTAATGCCCTCCAAACTTTTAATCGAACCAAAATATGTCACGAAAACACTGACGCCGATTTCTGCTGCTCCGCTCGCGCACACAGGCCTGGGAACGTCTGGAGCGGGCCGAGCACGAACGGGAGCGCGTCCTGAGAGACGAGCTCATCCGACAGGAGAAGCTGGAGCAGATGGCCCGCAGGTTTGACAGGAAAGCGGCCATGAGGGAGACCTGGCTCCTGGAGAACCAAAGACTAGTCGCACAAGTATGTTTTTAATTCATTTTTACACATTGCCATCATTACACTGCAAAAAATTATATTTTGAAGTTGAAATTACTGGAATTAACCTCTTATGCCCTATAGCCCCCAAAAATGGCTCTGCGCTTTCAGATACAGCTACTGACGTATTCCAAAGTTGCAAATTAGTGACAAAATATGTGGGTTTTTTTACAGGCCAAACCATTGCAACCTCATTTTATTGTCAACATAGTTTATTATTATTTCACTTCCACCATCATCCCTAAGCTCTACCAAATGTTTGGACACCAAGATTAGCCATGTACACCTATGATGATAAATGATTTTTGGAGAAAAAGGCCTCGGGCTTAAGAGGTTAAGAATTTGATCCTAATTTGAGTAATTCTGTCTTGCCAAGTAAAAAAAATCTGCCAATGGAGTAAGATTTTTAATTTCAAGTAAAATGTATCTATATACTGTATCTGTACTGGCACTAAAAAACATTCTGATTTTGATTATGAATCAGATATTACATCATATGCAGGGGTCATGTGTAACATTTTGGCCGCGAGCAGGTGACCTGTTATTATTTTTCTTCGTTTCTCGGTAAAGCACTTCAGAAATTGTAATTAACAAACCGTCATGTTTCGATTTGCTGTTGTTTGATTGAATCATAATTTGGCAACAATTCCTTTGTGACTCAACCTGGCAATTACAGTGCAAAATTATTTAGCACTGTAATATCTATCTGGAAAGGCTCCTGTCTAAATTGTTCAGGAAGAGGGGATTGTTCAGCTTTTGGGGGATATTTGCTGCTGGTTGGATCAGGCAGATGTTTTACAAAGTAATAAAAGCAATTCAATATTAAGGCTTTTTAAAGTTTACAAATTTCTGTAAGTATGTCCCTTGTGTTTTTCTGTTGTTGCTGTGTTGATAAAAGTGCTTGTTGCTGTCACCAAATGTAAAACCCCCCCAACTCACGGATTTACTGTCATACGATTGTCTAAAATTCCTGTGGATCTGAGCCCGGACAATTTCAGTCGGAGCCTTTCTAGAGGGATTATATATGAGACAAAAAATTCAAGATTAAAAATTTCTTTTATTTGTCCCCAACGGGAAATTTCTCTTGGACACACAGGCTGCCACATACAAACACATATTATGACAAGACAATTCAATTCATACAGTTCCATACAAAAAAAAAAAAAAAACACATAACTCATTCACTGATAGATTCACTGATAGGGAGTTCTTATACCTGTTCAGGTATCGCTTTTTGTTTTTAACTGGCACCCTGTAGCGACGTCCAGATGGGAGCAGGGCATACTGGGAGTGCAGCACATGGGAGGGATCGGAAATCATTTTTCTTCCCTGTTTGATGACAGTCTCCTCAAATATCTTCTGCAATGGTGGATATGCTTTTTTTTTTTTTTTTTTTCTCAGATCTCCCGACAATCCACCTCATTGTGACTGGAAATTTCATCACCTGTGCACTCTCACATGTACCCTCCGTCTGTTGGGTCATGTGGGATGTGTTGGGTCATGTGTCCACCCCGACATTAGAACCGAAAAACACGCACATCCAGTCTGAATCAGTGTGCAGGATCAAAAGGATGAGAGAAAAAACATGTGTCTGCATAACTGTGTAGCTCCCATGAAATAGTTTTACTTACTTACACCAAGCGTGTGACATTTCTGGCATTGGCCCTTCCTCCACTCATGTCTGACCGAAACGTCACATTTTGGTGCGAGCAATAAACAAACTCTCTGGGAACTACTGGCTGTGCAGATTTTTTTCCTCTTTACATTTAGTACTTTTTGATCCGGCAGGCCAACTTTAATGACTGGGACTTTTTACCCTTCCTCCACTGACCCAGCCTTTGAAAAAGGTTTTGTAGCTAAATTAAATCCAGTATGTTTGATTGATTGGATTAATATTCTTGTAATATTATGTAATCTTAAAATTTCGTCTCATATCATGCAGCTCTAATGGCCACTCAAATAATAAAGGTAGTCTTCTTAATGTCAGACTAAACCATGCTCTTAAATGATATTGTTATTGAGATTAGGGTATCATCATAACTTTCTTTATCCAAAGCACATTGAAGTTTGCTAATTAAAAACGACATGCATTAAATTAATTGACTGAGACGGGGGCTGTTTGCACACATCTTCATTAACAGTGAGAGGCAGCCAGCAGAGACAGCTTGGCTCAGAAACACCAAGTAATCACACTAACAAGAAAGTGCCAGATGCAGCACAAAATCAAACTCATTACAGAGAAAGATAAATCTGTTGACAATCTGGTATTATGCTGTCATCAATTTCATTTATTCACCTCCGCTTTATACCTGATTGCAGGATAATTTTGGTTACGACCTGCCCGCGGTGGAGGCGGCGAAGAAGAAGCACGACGCCATCGAGACGGACATCGCGGCCTACGAGGAGCGCGTTCAGGCGCTGGTGAACATCTCGAAGGAGCTGGAGGCCGAGCGCTACCATGACGCCAAACGCATCGACGTGAGGAAAGACAACATCCTGAGACTGTGGGACTATCTGCAGGAGCTGCTGAAGGCCCGCAGGGGGCGCCTGGACAAGAATCTCACACTGCAGAGGATCTTCCAGGAAATGCTTTACATCATCAACTGGATGGATGACATGAAGGTCAGTGGCGTGAGGCAAAGCACATGATGTTTGCTAATTCCAATTCCTACTGCTCCCTTACATCATCATGCCTCTCCTGTAGTAAAGTCAGTAGCTCATTATGATGGGGAGCAAGAGGACGAGGATTAGAAAATGATATTTTGTAAATCTAAATGCATTATTAATTTAATAGATAAGATAAGATAGTTCTTTATTGATCTCACAATGGAGAAATTTACTTGTTACAACAGCTCTTAGGACAGGATCACACAGTGGGGTGCCAAAAGTCAGGAAAGAAAAAGTTTTGCAAACAGTAGTAATAATACTGGAATAGGATAAAAAGCTCAAAAAATAAATAAATAAATAAGTGTCTCTTAGCATCTATCAATTAAAAAAACTGTACAAACTGTTTAAAAACATTTTTTGTACATGCGCACAATTGACTACAAAATAATACGATGCCCTCCCTTTGCTGATCAGACTCCCCATTGCAAGTAAAGAAGTGGTTCATTGATAACCAGAGATGCACACACTAATAGTGTAGTATTTTTTTATTGATTATGCATGCATTATGTATCTGTACATGGTCCTTTTCAATAAATAAATAAATAAATTGCCATAACATTTTCGCTGATAATGGCAATAAAGTCTATTCTGAATCTGACCAATAGAAGGAGTTTTCTTCTGGACCGACCTGAGCGCATGCACGGGGAACAAGGAGGGGCTTTCATGTCAAATAAGGAGGGGAGAGGGGGGGAGCTAGATCGTGTACTTTTAACATTCCTCTCTCTCTTCTCTTTCTATAATTTCATGAACTTGTACTTTAAAGGGACAGAGGTCATTTGCAAAGTTTATCAAACAAGAATGTATGCCAACTTTTGATGTCTTTTATATTTATCACCAAATATTGTAAACAAACATTTAAAAACATCACATTGTATCCACACTCCAATGATAATAGTCTCTTTATTGTCTCCCCTCCCAGGCGCGCCTGCTGTCTCCAGACTTTGGTAAACACTTGTTGGAAGTGGAGGACCTGCTTCAGAAACACACTCTGCTGGAGAACGACATCGGGCTCCAGGCGGAGAGGGTGCAGGGCGCCAGTGCAGCTGCGCTCAAGTTCGCCAACGGAGATAGTAAGCCTGCCAAAAACCCCTCTCTTACTTGGCAAACGGGCTCCGAGTTGTCTACGCTGTCTTATTAAGCCATAATTTTTTGACTCAGTTCTTACCAGATGCTTGCACTTTGTTTAAATATGTCTAAATTATAGACATGACAAGCCTTCGGTGCCAATACAGCGGTGTCAAGTGTGGTTAAATTAGCTACATAACCATAGCGGTTTGGCTTGTAGATATCACGCTTCCTCTTTAGGGATATAGGCCGTGATAGTGGCAGAATTTGTTAGCATTACAATGATGTGGAGGCGGGAAAATGCAATATTCAGCCACTCAAAAATTCCCCAATGGAAAAATGCTATGTCAGGTGCAGTCAATATATTCATCTATTTAACTTGCTGTCAGCTTTTTAAAACAGGGCATAGTAAACAGTATTTTGGGAGGAAAATACAGCCTGGCATCTTCCAACTTGCTTTTCTAATGACTTGAAGAAACATTAAATATAGCTTTGATTTAATTATTGTTTGAATTTGCAAGACAGTACTAAAATGAGCAGTTTGTTTTCAGTTCTGTTATATATCATCAAATCTACCTCATGTAACAGTAGTTATGAAGAGATAGAAAAAAATATACTTAATACAGACCAAAAATCCATCCATCCATCCATCCATTTTCTTCCGCTTTATCCGGGGCCGGCTCGCGGGGGCAAATGTGAGCAAGGATATCCAGACTTCCCGATCCACGTACCCCTCCTCCAGCTCTTCCTGGGGGATCCCAAGGCGTTCTCAAGCCAGCTTAAAGACATCATCTTTCCAGCATGTCCTGGGTCTTCCCCGGGGACTCCTCCCAGTGGAATGTGCCTGGAACACCTCTCGAGGGAGGCGACCAGGAAGCATCCAAAACAGATGCCCGAGCCACCTCAGCTGGCTCCTTTCGACGTGAAGGAGTAGCGGATCTGTTCCGAGCGCCTGCCGGGTGACTGAGCTCCTCACCCTATCTCTAAGGGTGCGCCTAGCCACCCTGCGGTGGAAACTCATTTCGGCCGCTTGTATCCACGATCTTGTCCTTTTGGTCATGACCCAAATCTCATAGGTGAGAGTAGGAACGTAGATTGACCGGTAAATGGAAAAAAGCATATGCAATAAACCCACTGGGGCTAGGTAATAATTTGTTTTGCTAGATATTGATTAAAAAAAAAATCATTTATTAACTATTTTCTGTCTCTGTGATAATCCTAAAAGCCATTGTAATATTGAATAATAGTATTTATTACTATAGTTGAGTTTTATGCTTACTTTTTACATCATATGAACACCAAGAATATCATACCAAAGATGCATATTTCAGTCAGTCATCATCATGACAAGTTTTCTTTCCTTTCTTGTAGCCTACAAGCCATGCGACCCTCAGGTGATCCGGCACAGGGTGCAGCACTTGGACATGTGTTACAAGGAGCTGTGCGCGCTGGCCGCCCAGAGGAGGGCGCGCCTGGAGCAGTCCCGCCGCTTCTGGATGTTCCTCTGGGAAGTGGCCGAACTGGAGAGCTGGATCCGCGAGAAGGAGCAGATTTTCTCCTCCTTGGACTACGGCAAAGACCTCACCAGCGTCCTCATCCTTCAGAGCAAGCACAGCGCCTTCGAGGATGAACTCGGAGCCAGGCGCAGCCACTTGCAGCAGGTTTTAGCCGAAGGAGACAACATGGTCCAGGCTAAGCATTTCGGTTCTCCTAAAGTCCAAGAGAGCATGAACGACCTGAAGCGGCAGTGGGACCAGCTGGAGGAGCTAGCCGCGTTTCGCAAACAGAACTTACAAGACACGCAGAGGTTTTTCCAGTTCCAAGGCGACGCGGATGACCTCAAAGCCTGGCTGCTGGAGACTAAGAGGCAGATGACCAACGAAGACGTGGGGAATGACGAATACACCACGCAGCGGCTACTGAAAAAGCACAACGATTTGAGAAACGAGACGATCAAGAATGGAGCTACCATCGAGGCGCTATCCAAACAGGCCAACGCGCTACCGGAAGAGCTGCAGAACACACCAGACATACAGAGGAGGCTGAAGGACATTAAGGATTTGTACATGGAGCTCCTGACTCTGGCCGATCTCAGACAGAAGAAGCTGGATGATACGATGGCGCTGTACACAATCTTCAGCGAGACAGACGCCTGCGACCTGTGGATGAGCCAGAAGGAGACGTGGTTGGTCGGGCTGGACGTCCCGGACAAACTGGAGGACCTGGAAGTCATACAAAACAGGTAATAGAAGATTTTGATGAGCTAGATTTCGTTTAGCTTCAATCCACTCAGAATTTGAGCTGATTATTTTTGTTTTAAAGGATTGCATATCCAAATGTTGAATCTAACTGTTCATTCTGTTGTATCTAGGCTAAGCATTCTGACTCAAGACATGGCCAATGTTCAGTCCAGAGTGGATGATGTGAACAAAGCAGTGAAACAGCTGGAGGAGAGCAGACATCCGCGAACCAAAGAGGTCAAAGAATGTCAGGCACGACTCAATAAGAGGTGAGTCTAAGTTTTTTCAATGTTGTTTTAACATATTTTTATTTGATAATTGAGGTCGAACCATAATGTGAAGTAAACTAAAAGGCGACAAAATATGAATGATCAAGCCCAAATCAAGTTAAAACCAATGATATACCAGCGTATATAACACATAATGTAAGATAGATGCCCAAGAACTAAACCTGGACCATGTGAAGATCAAAGAAGGACTATGCCATCTAATCTTGAATGAAACCAGCACTAAACTAGAACTAAACCAGGTTCAATCAGTACTACACCAGATGAAACACTATCATACTGTGTGATATTCATATTTATTTTTTTATTTTTTATATGACACTGTATATCAAACAGGAATATCAAATGAGACTGTCACTTGCCTCCATCTCAGACACTACAGGACCAGTAATATAATTTGAAACACTGCGATAAACATTAACATTCTCTCTTCAGGTGGGATGCGTTCAAAGCCATGGTGGAGGAGAAGAAGAGGAAGATCGACTCCGCTTTGAGCTACCACAACTACGGCCTGGAGTGTGACGAGACCGAGGCCTGGATCAAGGAAAAAACAAGAGTTATAGAGTCCACTCAGGAGCTGGGCAACGACCTGCAAGCCGTCATGACCATCCAGAGAAAGCTGTTTGGTAT
Organism: Lesueurigobius sanzi; assembly: GCA_900303255.1. Lineage (NCBI taxonomy): Eukaryota > Metazoa > Chordata > Actinopteri > Gobiiformes > Gobiidae > Lesueurigobius > Lesueurigobius sanzi. The sequence continues at coordinate 10,415 of OMNZ01129186.1, read as the reverse complement.
GGAGAGAGACTTGGCCGCCATTGACGCTAAGCTAATCTTTTTGAGGAACGAGGCAGACCAGCTTGCCCAGGACCACCCCGACAACGCGGCAGACATCTTGGCCCGCAGAGGAGAGCTTGACAACGCTTGGGACACACTCCGCAAGACCTTGAAAGACAGAGAAGACTCGTTGGGCGAAGTCAGCAAGCTGCAAACTTTCCTACAAGAAATGGACGATTTTCAGTCTTGGCTTTACAAAACTCAGAAGTCAGTGGCATCCGAGGAAATGCCCGCCACGCTACCGGAGGCAGAGGAGCAGCTCAGTCTGCACGATGCAGTCCGCGAAGACATAAACAACCACGAGGAGGACTACCTCAGGGTGCGGGACACAGGGGTGCAGGTGACGGCGGGACAGGAGGATGACCCGCAGTATCAGGAGCTGGAGAAGAGCCTGAAGGGTTTGGACCGCGGCTGGGTCGAGCTGCAGAAGATGTGGGACAGTCGCAAAAACTTCCTGGACCAGGCTCTGGGCTTCCAGCAGTTTGTGAGGGACGCCAAGGCAGTGGAGGCCATACTTAACAACCAGGTACTGTGTCTAATACTGGATGTAGTTTAAATTAGAGCTACACAATATATTGTCAAATGCCGTCATGCTGTTGCAACATTAGGTGATGCAATGCTCATATCGCAAGAAGCCACAATATACAGTGTAGCAAAAGCTCATTCCCAACATTCCTAAGACATTAGTAACATCCCAATTCTTCAAAGGGATAAGTTTATAAGAATGTTTGATGACTTTCAGGGTCACTGTCACAGTAATACTAAAGAAAATTGCTGGTCTTTTTTCCACAAGGCATACTGAAGGAGGAAAAAACATATTTTATTTGACTACTAGTAAAACAGTCAGGAAAAAGGGCCTTTAAAAACATGCAAAGTTAGGTGTTATTCATTGATTTTAAGTCAGACCTCAGCAATTTTACGATACATTGTGGCTTTGTGAGACATGGATATTGCAGATATTATCACCTAACATTGCAAAAACAAAAACTTGGCAACGTATTGTGCAGCCCTAGTCAAAGCCACTATAAGTATAAAAATAGTATATTATAATGAGCAAGCCAAAAGCAAATTTCTGCCATTATTGTGCGTGGTTGACAATAACGTTTTCTCTATTCTATTCTACTCAATAAATTCAATGGAAGCCTTTCTGTCCCTGGAAATGTCTATGGTGGACAAATTGAACATGTACCTGGAGACACAAGTCCCTTTAGGGCTACTGTGTCTCCTTTGAACACTGTGGAACCTACTCTCTGCAAACACAGCACGCTCCACCTTTATGTAAACTTTAAGTAAATACGTGGTTGTTGCTACTCCCTCCCCTCCAGTACAAATGATGGGGTTAGTGTTGGCCTGAGCATTTAAAAGAATGCGCTGAGGAAGAATGCAGCGTGGTTGGTTACAAAGCCACCGTAGCCACCTGTTGTGTTGTTGTCCTTTTCCGTCCGTCTGCCTGTCTCTGTTCAATAACTTTTTCACAATGTGGGCTTTTTGGCTGCAGGAGTACACGTTGGCGCACATAGACAAGCCGGACAACTTGGCCGGAGCCGAGAAAGCGCTGAAGAAGCATGAGGATTTCGTGAGCACCATGGAGGCCAACGAGGATAAAATCGACGGGGCAGTGCAGGCGGGACAGCGGCTCGTGGACAGCAACAACTTGTACTCGGCAAAGGTCCAGGAGAAGATTGACTCCATTCGCGACAGGTCAGTGGGGTTTTAGGATAAAGTTTGACCAGAGCAAACTCCTGACAATCTCAATCAAAGGTGCTATTGATTATGAGCGCGTCTCAACTTGACACATTTTGGTTGTCAGGTTCGCTCCCCTTTGCCGCATCAAAAATACATAAGCATTTTACTTATTCAGCCAGCCGCACCACCGCAGAATCTTTTCGCGAAAGTTTTCTCTCACTTTAGTGCACACTTTTTGGTCAGTAAGACAGTGGGTTCAAGATGTTTTGCCTCTATTTATTCTTATGTTATTATGTAAAGTTTTCAAGGATTTGTTTTGGCTTGTAGGCTTTGTTTCACAGGACAGCTCATGATGAAAAGAGGGTGAAGAGATTGTCAGCAGATTGTCAGTCAGGACCTGAACCCATGACAAACCAAGACAGAACTGTGTTTTACCATGTGCAGGATCCTTATGCACTACTATGCAGAATAAAAAAAAAATCTACTCTTATAATGCCAATTATGAAGAAGATGTACCTCTTTGTATCAATAAAATTTAATTTGCAACAGACCTGAACTTTTTTTAAACACTCAAAACCCTGAAAACGTCTTTTAAATGAATGTATTTTTGTCAGATAGTCAGAGTAGGCATTTTTTACCAATGCAAAAGATGATTGAAAATAGGTTTTTAGTATTAGACAGATCAGTTGTGGCCAAATGTTTACATATCCTTTAATTTGTTGGGCATTTTTCATAGAATACGAATGATAACACAAAAAACTTTTTTTTTCCACTCATGGATAGTGGTTGTGCGAAGCCATTTATTGCCAAAGAACTGAGTTTACGCTTTTGAAATCATAATGAAACAGAAACTACTCAAATGTCCCTGATCTAACGTTTACATGACCTTCAAAAACTGCCAGGACAATTGTTCAGGAGCAAAGAAAAAGTCACTTCAGCTGAAATACAGGACTCTCTGACAAAATTGGACTCTCTGAAAAATTTGTTTATGTAAACTTTTGATAGGGACTTTTAGCTAGTTTCTAGTTGAAAAGTATAAACAAACTTTTGACAATAAATGGCTTCACACAACCACTAACCATGAGTGAAATAAAGGTTTTTGTGTTATCATTCATATTCTATGAAATGCATAAGTTTACTAATTAAGTTCACTGTCAGGGTATGTAAACCTTTGGCCACAACTTGAAACATATAAATACTTCAAAAAGGTCTCAACTCTCTTTGAACAAACATGGATATTAGTTCATAATGAGGATAAAGTATCTATTTAGAATAGTATATGAAACTAATGAATTGAACTATGAACTATGAATTGTTTTGAGCGACAGCCAATAATATGAAAAAAGAAATGGAAATTGAATTAAAAATAAATTCTAAATATACTTGGAAATTACCTAAATCACTAAATCACAGGTCCTGTCTCACACTGGTTGAACGTTGTTTTGTTTCTTACCACATCCATTATACTGTGCAACTTTACTGACAAAAACTTTGTATTTCAAAACACTCTGGTCGCCATGTTTTTCACACCCCACAAAAACTTTCTACTTCCTACAAATTGCTTGGATTTACTAGAAAGCTTTAGCCACTTTCCCACCAAACCTCCTCTAATGTAGAAAATATTCACTCTTCACCCCGTAACCCACCAATTCTTGATAACAGCTTTTTGATTACTGTATCAGGCCTGTCGACAAGGCACGGCAGAGAAAGGCGGTGGGCACTTTTCCCATTAACTCCCACATCCAGCCTCATAGAGCGGCTCACACCATAATGGATATTGATCCCTAAGTGAGAGCTATTCTTCAAAGTGAGGCCCAGAAATGGCTGCGTGCACTGTTATGTTACTATGTCAGGTGTTTTACTGCATACCAAGGCATCAGGGTAACGTATGTGCACCATGTTAAGTAGACATTCTCTCTGATGAGCTACTCTGGCAAAATAAAAGCAACAGAGAGCTACTTATGCTTTGCGGATGCGTGAGTAATATGATACTTTGGTGGAATTCATGCCAGACAGCTCGTAGCCAAGATGATATTTTACAACACAAAAGAAGAAAGTGAGTTTAGTTACTCTCTTAGTACTTTACTACTGTATATTAAAAGTTATTTCATCAAGTCTATCTTGAAACTTCACTCATAAATCTTTTTGGAAAGAGGTTAAGAGCCACAACGCTGGAAAACATACCAAATTCATGTGTTTTCATACTGTATTTGGAGACTAGGCTAAATTTATCCTCTGCATTTGACCCATCCTTTAACCGGTGTCTCAGGGGACAATATCAGGAGCTGTGGGTGACCGTAGTGCAATACCTGTTCCCCAATCAACCTTTTCGGTTGATTGGGGAAAACTGGAGTGTCCAAGGAAAACCCGAAACATAATGAGAACATGCTAATTCCACACCTGACCCGGGAATGAAACCTGGACCTTCTTGCTGCTCTTGCTACACATTCAGCGGTAAAGCCGTGGTTTATAAAAGTCTAATGTCAATTACTGTACATTGACCAGCCTTAAGGAGATAAACAATTGAGCCTTTTAATTGGTTCAGTCTCTATAGAGACAAACGCACGATCTGATATCACCAAGTCATCAAGAGTCCAGGACCAATGTCAAAGTTGTTTGCCCAGGACCGATGTTACAGCCAGCCAATCAGGGGTCTGTTCTGCTAGATAAGGGAAGGGACGGTCTGCTTTGAAAACTTGAGATGTCATGACAAAAATTAAGTTTAGGAACAGGGAACGGCCTGCTGTAATTTTGGATAGATCTATGAGTTGGTTTGTCTGAAAATATACCTAAACCTAACTCTAAACCTAGCCCTAACTCTAACCTTAAAGATTTCCCTGTTCCTAAACTTGTCATGACATCTCAAGTTTTCAAAGCAGACCATCCCTCCCCTTATCCAGCACAACTGACCTCTGATTGGCTGGCTGTAACATTGGCCCTGGACTCTTAATTACTTGGTGATATCAGATCCTGCAGAGAGCAATACATGGCCAAAAGTAAAATATGCTGCTTTGGACATGGCAATGGTGAAATAAACAGGACACCTGACATGGGACAGAGGTCTCTAAACTGGGACTGTCCCGGGTAAACTGGGACATCCAGTCACCCTATGCTACTCGCATCTCCTCTCCTT
>OMNZ01129143.1:31711-51121 GCA_900303255.1 Lesueurigobius sanzi | reverse complement strand
AAATAAACACTTCTACAGTAACTACAGCCTTTATTTTCCATCTCCTGGGCCAGGTCTAACCCACAAACCATTTTCTAATGTCCACACACACACACACACACACACACACACACACAAAACAATATACATGATTATAAATGAATTACAGAGGAATTAGCAATAAACTAATACTAGAAATCTGCATTTTGACAGTTACCAAAGTGACTGCCATTGAATTTTGAGCTGCCCTTTAGGATGTTGTGATGTCATGCAACTTATTGGGCTGTACAAGGTAAACGTGGGTAACAATAAAAGTAGCTTATTCTACAGCAGTAGCCAACATTTTTACCCCTATCTCAAGTATGCTGATTATTACTTCGAACACGTTAGTCACGAACCCCAAAGCACACGTTTTCCATTCAAACTGAAAATATACCTTCTGTTTAACACAGCAGCGAGTGACATTTTTCTAAAAATGATTTCATTTGAAAATATATTTTTTTGAGAAAATAAAAGTGATCAGAGGTGGTATCCACCTTATTCTGCCCCGCCCACTTTTGTTGTAAAAGCATTTCCTGTTTTTATTAGCACTTCCTGTGAGCTGAGATTTCCATTGTTGTCGATGGAAGAGAGTGAAGAAAATAAAAAGGGAATCCCCAACTAAAGCTTGTAAAAAAGCTTAAAGTAAATAAAGTTTGTGTGGCTCAGGTTTAGTTTCAGAGGATGGACGACATGAAAAAAGTCACCTAAAATATATTTTTTGCGATATCATCTCTGCCTTTTTGTTGTGACTCTAATTGGCTAATTGTCTGTGAGAAACTCTAAAGGACCAGAGCTGATGGATATATTTACACAGAGGTTTGTTGTAAACGTTACATGTTTCACCAAAAACAAAAATCAACGCCAATATCAGCTCAAGTCAGACCTGCAGTTGACCAGAAATACAAAATGGCGGCCCCCATTGCAACTTCCTGAATAAGGTGAATAGAGCAGGGGTCGTTAGTGTAAATCAGACTTTCACAGGTGAGGGCTGCAGCTCGTTAGTTGCTGCTCTGAGTCACACCTGTCGTAATCAGAGGAGCAGATTTTAGACAAAATACAGGAGGCTATTTACAACAAGAGGAACGGCATTTAAAAATAGTAGAATACAAATATTAAATACTTCAAAAAGTTACTCACATGTACTCGAGTAAATGCAAATGAGTACTGTCTCATGCTCTTGTCATGCCCATACATTTGTAAATGTCCTGATAATGAGGGGAGTGATGTTCTTACGTTCATGAATTTGGGGCATCTCTCTTTAAGACGAGTGTTGTCTTCTTAAGAACACTTCGTGAATCAGACCTAAGTTTTTCTTAAGTTCCTAAATTGTACTTAAGAACTTTTTCTTGAGAAAGTATTCATGAATGAGGCCGATTGTTTCTGGATTCGGAGCTGGGCGTTGGTCCTGGGCTGTTTTGGATGTGTCTGTTGCTCTTCAGATCTGGTCCACATACATTGGTCCACATACTGTATTTGGTGGAAACTTGTGCCTGGAACATTTCCAACCCACGCTGGGCTTACAGTCGGCCTTCAGTGTTTACATTTTATGGTCGTGGGTGCACCGTTATACAACTACTATACATTCTGTACTCGGTTGGTATCACATAATGCACTCCACATGCACTCACTTTCACAATATTCATCTGTAAAAATGAGATAAATTCATACCAGACAACGGAAACATGTAAATAAAGTGTTTTTTTATTGAACAACATTATAAAAAACAAACAATCTGCTGTAAACACACAATGTCTCATGAATCATTGCAATCTATCTAAAGCCAGACTGCGGAACATTCTAACAAAACATGTAATGATTTGTCATGGGTTCTCCACATGGATCTAACAACACTAGCTAGTGATGGTATGGTGTGTGTTTTATTTATTTATGGACAGTGTATAATATAACATTGACCACAAAGGAAAGCTGCACTGTTCCAGGTTCTAGCAAAGATGCTCATTTCCACCTATAGTCCAATAAGTTATGAGTAAGGGCCAAATCTCAACAATAAAACACCTGCAATATTATCAAAGCTTGTGTTTGATCCCATTTACTGATTAAAATGTGACGCAGAGTGGCTTCAAATTGCATTACACACGTTATTTATGTACAAGTAAACACATATAGTACAAAAAGGTGTCGACTGCTGGCTCTGTGATAGTGTTAAAACAAGAAAACGCCGGGCGACTGAAAGTGTGGCACTGGGGAGAATAGCTGTGAGGGCGTCGGAGGGTGCGAGTGCTGGCGTGGGCTGCGTGATGTGGGTCGCTCTCATGGGGCGCTGGTCAACGCTCGGCTGGAAGGGAGGAAGAGTCGGGAGCCAGACATTTGGTTTGGTTTGGAGAAATCCCAGCAATGCTTCGGTCCCCCCTCAAGAGAGCACTGTAGTTCTTCCAACACGGGCTGACACACTGGGGGAGCTGCATCGATGAAATCACATCTGGAGACGAGGGAAAGGGAAGCAAGGGGTTAAAAGCCACAGTTAGTTATTGTTCAGACACTAATAAGTCCAGGACTCCCTTGAAAAAGAGGTTCTTAATCTCAATGGGACTTTCCTGGTTAAATAAATAATGCAGAGTAAATAATATACGCAGAAGTACATATACAGTTGAACTTATATATCTTACAAATAATCAGAATCAAATTGCAAATGCTTAAGCTCTTTTCAACATTACAATACAACATTATATTAATAGGTTAATTTTAGTAGTATAGTATAGAATCAGTACCTTAAAGCCACACTGTGGAACACTCTATGTTAGATGTTGCTATATCATAAGACCAGCTAGTCTTTTGTAAAACAAGAACTTAAAACAAAATATAACCAGAAAAACACTTATTTTATTTATTGGCTTCATATATATTTCAGTTATAATTCTGTGTTTTTTTTAAACGAGTCTGGGTTGGTGTTATTTCAATATTTCATGGACAGCACATATTAATGAACATTGCTTGAAATATTATGCCAGAGTTAGCCACAAGGTTATTTTTCATGTGGACAGATGTTATGGCCAGCCTAAAATCACTTTCACAGTGCAAAATCAATCAAACTTTGGTTTGTTTTTGCACAATATTTAACTAATGCAATCACATTTCCACTGGCCCTTGAATATCCTGATAAGCCTCTATTTCCCTTCTCAACATTTGTCTCATAGCAGCCAAAAATCTCAACAAAACCATTCTAAATTCTGAACACAACTACATCCATTCCTGATCCACTCACCTCTTACTCCCTGAACAGCCCGATGACGTAGGCGCACACCCCTTGCATTGACTTCCAGCAGTACAGCCTGGCCATCCTCTTCTTATGCGTCTCCGCTGTGGGCTCCGCGGTCTGGGCTCCACCACCGCCGCCGCCGCCGCCGCTCCTCTGCATCTCCCTTATGGGGCCCCTGACCGGCTGCCTGTGCCACTGCGGCCTGGTCGGCAGTGGCCTTTGCTGCACCCGGGCCTGGGTCGCCTCCCTCTGCGCCCCCTGCCTCTCGGCTTGCCTCGGGAAGGACGCCGACGAGAACACCATTTGAGACTCGTCCGTGGCCTTCCGGCACATGTGCGGCTTGATGACTCTCGGCGCTTGGCAGGCGTTGTTGAGCTTCCGCAGGCCCCACATCATCTGGACGAAGTAGTGGCGCGGGTTCTTGTTGAAGGATCCGCAGGTGTAAGGCTTCCCCACGTACTCGCACCAGTAGGTTCTCCTCGGGCCCTGGCAGGAGAGCTTCAGCTTGGTGTACTCGCCCTGTCCGGTGATGATCATGTTGCAGCGATCCTTGGCTTTGGTGTTGAAGACAATGGGATCGTTCCAGATGTTCGGCCGCCTGTCTCCCTGGCCGTTGGTCGACCAGAAGAAGGAGCACGAGAAGAGAAAGAGGAGAAGGGCGTTGGCTTGGCTCCTCATGGTGTCGCTTAGAAGTTGGAGAGGCAGACTGCCGGAGTTAATGGTCCTCCCAGCTTTTTATTCGCAGCGGAATGGGAAGATTGGGAGGGGGGAAGAAAGCAATGTACAGACAGGAGGAGGATCGAAAACACCACTTATGGCTTTTGGAGGAAGCAAGGCCCCAATGTCAAGCCACACAGCCAAAACCAGAGTGAGATGTTATGTAATAGGAGCATAGTGAACAGATGCAAGGGCTTTGAGTTGGTTTTGTAGGAAATTATACTCCTTTGAGTAGTGTAATGGCTGATAATAACAATATGGAAATAGTCTGTGATAGTAGAAGTCTGGAAGTATTGAAGTTGTATTTTTCGATGCCAATGTTTTCCCTGAATATCAGCTTAAAATATCGGTTATCAGCTGCCTTGACTACTAATAATCGGTCAAAAAAACATTTCAGTCGATCTCTAAAACAAGCAAATGGGGCCTTTAAGCAGCATTTTCACCAATTACTTTAACCATTGCATGGCTAATTATTCATCTAGCTTTGTTCATTTTAAAGTAACACCACTCTTACTTGTCTACTCTACCCACCTCTGATCCCAACACGTGATGAAGTTGAAAAAGTTGAAAATTATATCCCCAGCGGCAATACCTCTAAATACTTCTACAACTGTGTGTCAGACTTTATAATCGGTGACTATCCTGAGCAATCAAGTTCTCGCTTGTTCTCGAAGGCAGTAAAGTTTCCCTGCCGTACGCCCAAACTTATAATTTTGTTCCCAACGTAAACACATTTAGACAGCGCAAATGATGAGGGAACGCGAGGGGAGGTTACCCGCACATGGCACGGCTGCGGGACATAAAGTAACGTACAGACACTGGTGCTTTTCAGTAAGAAGGGGTTGATGTGTTTGTGCTTTTGGTAGCATGGTTTGGAGTAGGTCAGCTAAGGTTTTGTTTGTTGAAAATAGCCAGTTACCGGTGGTCAAAGTGATTTAATTTCTGAATGGTGTTCATCTTTTCTTCTAGTTACTTTACTGTTAAAGTTTCTTCTATATCAGACAAATAGGTAAGCAATGTGTTATTCATTTGCCTTAACATGTTGACAGGTCTAACAGGTCCTCTGTTGGTGGTTGGTGGTAATTGAAGGAGTCTGTCCCATGTGCTGGAAAGTTGGAAAGCTCCTTCATCTCATTCATAGCAAAGCCTCGTTTCCTGATCTCAATTGCCTCCTTGATCCAACATTTACAGTATATTTAATGATGCGTGTGTAATTACTGGAGTAATAGTACAGAGATCTTTTTTGGTTTTTACAAAAGGTTTTTTTGTCTGGAAACTTGACTTCTTCATCCTGAAAATGTGTCTCTGGTCAGCTGCTATCTTGTTTTCTGTTCATATAGAACATAGAGGACTAAAGTATGGAGTAACATTTGTGCCAAAAATGAGCTATGGGGTAACATTTAGGACAATTTTTTGTTGTTGTTTTTTTCTCAAAAATGTGAATATATGGAGAATAAACACAGATTTCACACAGAAGATCAGGTTTATAGCCTTCTATGTTTATAGAAGCATATTTTAGTGGAATAATAATCAAAAAAGTGCTATGAGCGCCTACATTTTTTTGTTATTTTTGTCAAAAATAAACATTTCTACAGTAACTACAGCCTTTATTTTCCATCTCCTGGGCCAGGTCTAACCCACAAACCATTTTCTAATGTCCACAGCCATACCCATTGATGTTTTGCATATAGGGAAAGAGTGAGGTGAGAAATTCAATTTTCGCCTACTTTTTTTTTATTTTTTACTTGTTTTTCTGCTTCTATCATGATTACTTCATTGATATGACTCGACTACAGCATTCAGATGATACTACTTCAATTTGTTATGAAAATAAAGAGTCCAAGCACTTGATGGTGCACCATGAGGAGGTGTTTCAGAAGCAATAAAACAAAAAAAACGCAAACATCAAAATAAAAAATGCCCCAAGACGTATTTAAGCTTTAAATGTATTATTTTTTTCATCTGTCACATGCAATAATCTATAAATTTTGTCAGAACTCAAAAAAGAAATGATTTTAAGTGATTTCAGATGAATTTGAACCAGTGGTTTCCAAAGTGGTGTTCAGGGGCCCAGTGGGGGGGCTCAGAGGCTCTGCAGGGGGCCTCCAAAGATCGTCGACACCAGTGTTTCTCAAACTGTGGTGCGCATATGGGCTTCTTTAGGTGGTACTCAGGATCATTTGCCATTTCAGTCTTTATTCATTTTTATTTTGGGTCTCTGGATCTGCATTTTGGGAATACCTGACTTAATTAGCGGACAAATCTCAAATCACTCACTTGTCATGTTTCCGAGTTGGTTGTTTCTGATGAGAATTGTGTAAAAATTAAGCCTTAACTAGAGAATTCCTGAACAGTGTTATGTCCATCGCAGGCAAAGATTCGTCAGTCTTCATCTGTACTCTGTAGTTGAAGTGTAGGTGTAGTGTGACTGAAGAATCTTTGCCTACGATGGACAACTCCTGTACGACTGACACAGACGATATGAAAACTATCTTGTGCACAGTTTTGACAATGCCGGTCCGATGTTGAGACTGTGTCAAAATAACCCTTACAGCGCACCAACACAGTGAGATTTCTGGTCTAGCCGCTCCTTGCTTCTCCCTCCTCTGTCTTATATACTCATCTATTTAGGAGCAGGAATATGTTGGTGTGCGGTTTTGCTGCTATTGCTTATTCACTTGTTGAAAACCTCAGAGTGCAGCTTATGGAGAGGGTAATCATCCTGTATTAAAAATAGCTGTTAGACAGGCCCTAGTTGTTGTGGCCACAGGAGAATGTGGTGGATTCCTACACAGTGACCGACAGCGCTGACATGGTGTCACATGGTATGTGTTTGGGTACATATGCGGCACCTGCGTTTACATAATGTTCTGTACATTGCGTCTGTGGTTTTTCTGTTGCTTCAAGAGAGAAAAAAACCCTCAAATGTTCCCGTACAACTTGACATGATGAATAATGTCTGTGTAAACATGGATTCTCACAACCAAGGGGGATTTTTAGACACGTAAAGCCACATTGCTGAACATTTCACCAAATAAACAATAAGATACATTCAATGATTTCATTATGGGTGCCTTTATCGGGTAGCCAATAATAGATTTAAAGTGGACATATCCTTCGTACAAGACTTATTGAAAGGGATTCACCCAAACTGTGGAAAATTTACGAATAATGAACTGCGTGAGGCAAAAATAAGTTAAACTTCAGCCTAACCCCTTCGGTCACTAATAAGTACAATCTATAATCTATGAGTAGGTATGTTTGCTCATTGACATAAGCTTTCTCTTATTATGTCCCAAAATAAACTACTACTAAAAACAAGCTAAGACATTATTTAGCGTGTCTGAACATTGCATTTCTACAATTTATACATTGAAATCATGTCTCTGTAAGGATTAGACAGTTGCTCTAAAACACTTATGGCAGGGCTGGTGAGGATTTGGCTGGGAGGTGAAACTTTACAACACAATTACTTCATTTTCTTCTCATATTTTGCATACTCAACAATGCTTTTGTGAAAATAACATACAGTAGGTCAGGGGTCTCCAACCTTTTTTGCCTTGTGAGCTACTTTTGTGTCACAAAAATGGCAGCGAGCTACATATACTTCAAAGAAACACATGTAACTAGGCCTCTAGGACTGCCAAGAGGACCATTCAACTCAATAAAAGAAAATTACAGTAGTTTCTGCTTTATACTTTGCTATGTTTGGATTTATTTTGCTTAGAACTAGAAAAATACATCTAAAATGTGACTTATCAAGCAGAAACTTAGAAAGCCTTTGGCGAGCTACTTGGAAAGGGTTGGAGATCCCTGCAGTAGGTATTAAAGGGCCTATATCACCGGCCTGGAGACTAGTTGGCGGCGACTCAGTCTCAGCCGAGTATCGGAGACGTCTCCGTAATGTCTTCTGGCGACTCTGCAGGGAGTTGCGGCAAATAATAAGAGGCTAGTTCGCAACCTGCCGGAGTCTCCATGGTCTCCGAGGGGTCTCCAAGTCTCCGCGCGACTATTTTTAGTCTCCGAGTCACCGAAACTGATAAATCTCGGGAGTCGCGGCAACATCTCGGTCGATACCCCCTTAAAATGCCAAAGTTTCGCTCTTCATCCGAGCTTCGTCAGCGGCACTGAGCAAGCTTGTGGGCTTAATAAAGACCAGCTAAACTAATTTAAAAATTACATGCACTTCAGGACTTTCTTAGAGGCAAGGTCAAGTTTTGTACATTCAACCCCATAAAGACATTTGGCTGTTTACATGATAACTTTGCAACCCAAACAATTGCAGCTTTTTATCATTTATCAGAAGTAAGCGATGAGTGTCATGTTTTTCCCAAGGTGATTCAAAAAACTAGCCACAATTCAAGACATTGCACCCCAACAGCCTCATATTTTTCAAACTACTAACTAGTAGTACCCAAATTAGCTGACAAAAAAAAGTGTACACTTACGTAATGAATGATATTTTTATTCACATTGTACAGTTTATCACCTGCACATAAATCTTTTTCTCCAATATACAGCTTTAGAGTTTCACCGTTCAGACCATTTACAACTGAATACCACTAAAGTCAATGGCAGTCTGTCAGCAGGATGTGGATACGTTTGTATCTACAGTAGTTAAAGCACTTAATAAAACATTTACAACATATTCATGGCGCACAGAGAAAATATATCCATCTGAAATATTTGACCATTTACTGTATTAGATAAAAGCCACACTGCGGAACATTCCAAGTTTATGAAACGGTTGTAAAACTGCGACAAACGAACAGTAAAAACTTCATAAAGCAAGTATTTACTGTGGGGTATCAAAATAAAACTTTGACAGAGGGTTTAGTTGCGTTTTGAGGAATAAATGCATCTTTTATTCCCATGTTTCCCAACCAGGAAATCATCAGGACTATACAGATTTCACCTGATCAGTGTGTAGTGGTCAGGTAGAACAATTACACGCTCTACCACTTTGCAGTATTGCGCAATAAAAAACTACGTAGCCCAGTCATGCTGCCAATGAGACTCTCCGGTTATTGAGGTATGATCATGGTGATTTGATCTTTGTGAGTGTCTCTCCTCCGCTCCTGCAAGAAGAAAGTGTTTTGTTCAACTAAGCAGGCACAGATGTCACACTAAATAATTACATTTAGAATACACTACCGCTTAAAAGTTTGGAGTCTCTTTTGGAAGTAGGTTTTTTTCTTTTTTTTTTAAGACTTTTTACATAGATTCTCACTGAAGGCATTCAATTTATCAATGAACACATATGGAATTATCGTAGGCAAAGATACTTCAGTCTCCATCTCTGTAGTTAAAGTGTAGGACGTTTTGCTAGCACTGAGCGGAATTGACACGCTCGTGGGTCTTTTATGAAGAAACCAGTAGGAGTTAACCTCTCTTGGTTCTAAATGATGGAAAAAGAAAACATCTTGGCCTAGTCACACCTAATTACTGCTCGTTACCTTCCTACTTAGGTGTGACTATGCTGAGATGTTTTCTTTTTCCAACCTTTAGAACCAAGACCGAGTGTGTCTATTCTGCTCATTTGTTGACGAAGTTCTTGGGATAAAGAACAAAACTTCAACTACAGAGTACAGATGAAGACTGAAGAATCTTTGTCTACGATGGACAGCTCCTGTACGACTGAGAACTTACACAGACATATGGAATTATGTATATTATTGGGCACGTTGGGGTTTAAGAGGAGTTAAACAAAAAAGACTAAATCAAATCGCACCTTTTTCTTTGATTACTGCTTTTCACGCTTCACAATGCAGTTTCCAGAAATGGTTTTCAGTTCACAGACTGTTCAAAACCATTTCAGGTCACGGCCTACTGAAGCTCATTGAGAAAATCCCAAAAGAAAAAAAAGTGGAAAAAGCGTGTGGCTAGTTATTTCAACGTTTTTTTTTATTTTAACTTATTTCCTATATAATTCCATGTGGTCATTTATAATTTAATCCTGGGATGTCCAAAGTGTAGCCCTCAGACCAATTTTTGGTGGCCCACAAGGTTCTTGTTGAATTGACCCACATCGCCAGATATGATGCTTTTTCTGCAAGTTTAACAATTCTACACAGTTAAAAACCTAACACCATAGAGCTTGCATTCAGGTTCCAGACTAAATACAGGTGTGGGGAAAGATTTAACCCTCTCTTAAATAAACCCAGGCCAATGTTTGACTGCACTGGCCACCGATCTGTGGCCCTCCATGCCTCTACAATCCAATATCAATGAAAAAAGTTTGGACACCCCTGGAAACTTTAATGCCTTCAATGAGAATCATACAATGTAAATAGTCTTGAAAACAAAATAAAAAGTGACCCCAAACTTTTGAGCAGTAGTGTATACTGTATGTACATTATATTTCAACAAACATACTTTTTTTTTGGGTCTCATTTTTGTTTAGTGGGGTGCCTTGTGATTTTTCTTTTGTAAAAAGGGTGCCTTGGCTCAAAACACCATTTTATTCAATTTACTTGAAATGTCACGGAGTATGGCTTTAAAGTTCAAATTCCTTTTTAATGACAACCTTGCTCCGCAGCCAGAAAACTGAATAGGTCAGCTGCTTTTGTAAGACGAATCGCTGTATGAACCCATGTGGATAGATTCTCTCTGTGTGCGGCGTCATCACTCGTGCGTACTCCTACAAGCGTTCAGTTTGATTGACAGCGCTAACACGTCCAGCAAATGGATTGTCTACTCTCCCGCTGTGATTACAAGACGGTGGGTCACAAATGCAAATCGTAAACATTGATATGACGTGGGCAGGTAGCTGGATTGTTTTTCCCTAATGTATTACAGACAAAACTCAAGCAGACACACACACACACGCACGCGAGCTGAGCAGTACAGAACACAAGCAGCTTTGAATAAATTTGCCAGTTCAGTAGATCTGCGTGTGTCCAAAGCTACTTTCATATTAAGCGCGTAATTGGATTGCGAACTAAACACCTGAGACCTCCTGTAAATAGTAAAATGATTTGGCTTGGAAATGTTACTCGGTCGTGTCGATGTGTTGCTGTCAAAATAACAATGAGCATCAGTGTTAGTTCATGTAATATATAACTTTCTACGTGTTAATCAACAAATGCATCACAAATCGATTACTAGTGTAGCATTTCGCTGCAGATAAAGTTAGCAAATTGCCTATACTGTGTTAAGTTTAAGTCAGTCATACAGTATCAACAAAAATGTCAACAAACAAGATGGCCGCCTCATATCAAATTTGTACACTTCTTCCACTAAACTTTGGTTGTACCAACATGTAAATTTAAATGTAATAGTGTTATATGGATTAAAGGGGAGACACTGCAGGTAAAACTGTATTTTTTTTTTTCAATTTTCAGGTTTAATTTTGGGAGTTTACTATTAGCTTTCACCTGGAAACAAATAAATGATCTAATCTTATACTAATTCAATGACCATTTTCTCATGACAGCATCACCACTTTAGTAGCTCCTACAGACTCCAAACTTTCCAGTCTTGCACGTAACTATATTTTGAAGGTTTGCTCAGAGGGATTTTTCTGTATTTAATTCATAGCCCGATTTATTGAGTTTTGAACCTTGAAAAACAAGGTAAAATTTGAATCACAGATTCACTAATAACTAGTTTATTCAAAAATGACAACATGTATTAAAAATCCTCTCTGTGGAAATCATTGGAACTAATGTATCAATAAAAATATTAAACCTGGCCCTAAAATATTTAGATTTCGTCATCAGAAATATATGCAGTTTTGGCCATTCTGATGCATACAAGTTATATGAAAGCATAAAATGACGGAAAAGTTGCAATACATTTTTTTCTCAGATTTATGTCAAAAATAGGCAGCAAAAGTTCAAAATTGTTCCTTTTCACCTGCAGTGTCTCGCCTTAAATTTACCAGGAGATACCATAAAGTGGGTCGCTTGTAACAACAAGTAGGCGATCGACCTATTCATACAAAATGTCTGTCGCCTTAGACCCATTTCATCGTTTGTTGATGCCTCTTCAGTGCTACAATGAAAGTAAAATCATAGAGTGTAAGTAACAATGGAGGTACAATTGGCTAGTTCTCCGCGAAGCCAGTTAGCATACGGGGGCTGGCTCCAGAACACAGAAGCTCCTCTTGACTTTCCATTGAAAATTTTTGGCCTCTCTGTAATTCCAATTCCAAAAATTCAACATGGCGGCAGTTCAAATGCTAGCATGAATTGGCTTTGTTAGCCCGCGCTGAACGCTATAGAGCTTTGGAGTGTGATGGGAAGCTAGATATACAAATAACGTCAGGATACGGATAGTTGGGGCCTGCTGTGTAGTTGACCGCCATGTTAGAACGCACCATCTACCAGGGAATAATATTGAAAATGGGCTGTGTTATCAGTGTTTTGTGGCCCTGAAAAATGGTGGAAAAATTGATGTCATTTCCAAAGCTCTATAGGGAAAGCCACGCAGACTACCTCCATCTTTATCTACACTTATGAGACAAATACACACTGCCACAACATTGTGCTAGTTCCAACTAACTTGCTGGATGTGAGTACTTTCTTCCTGCCAACATTTTATTTCCATGGGGAGTCTCACCAAAATATATGCATTTTTAAAGATGATATATTGTGGAAAATCATTAAAAACAAAAGATTGAGTCAACTTTTACCCTCAATTTTGAAAGGGTACCAATAATTTCTTGCACTAACTTCCTGGGAGAAAAAGTTCAGGGGTGCCAACACACTGTAAAACAGAGCTAGAAAACCGTAATTCACATAAAGAAATGTCGGTGGAACTAGCACGAGTATTATGCATCTTCGTTTACAGTTTTAAAACATAACATTGTTGCTTCAACCAACTCCACTGAACCAAATACAGTAATAAAGGCAGCCAGACATCACAGAGCCTCAAAGCAACACATTGTAAACATTGTATACGTTGCTAAATGTAGTGAATACATTTGTACATCCATACAATAATGATCCATGATTCGGTGTTTCCAACAGGTCCATAGGCTCCAGAGAGATCACTCCAGAGCAATACCCCATTTCCACAAAGGGATTCCACACATCTCGAGTGTCTGCGTATCGTTGCATGTTGAAGCTTGTCTTTTCTTATGGCTTCATGTATTTTTAATCCATGTCTCTGTGAATGCAGCAGTCCAGTCTGATGAATGACACCACCAGTCAGTTCAATGAAGGTCTGGCGTTAGCGGAATAATGCGGAGGGGGGTCTGGGTGGCCTTTTTACAGCTGAAATGACTTGGAGTGTCCGGTTCTAGTCTGCTCCCATGTCTTCAATGAAAAAACCTAAACACAAACACACTGTAAATGCACTGATATTCAGGACGATCTAGAAGTTAAATGGCTACAAATATCGAGGGTCACTTACACTGGTGTAGCTTAGTTCCAGTTCTCCGGGGTTCTGGAAGACATTAAATAATATAAGTAGATATAAAAGCATCATGTTTAAGGATGGAGAAAGCACTTAATCTGGCAATTTGAGATGTTTGACTGGCTGTGGCAGACAAAACACATGAATACTGAAGTTACATTTGAACTTGCCTTAAACATGCAATAATTATTACTTCACACTTCTCGGAGGGAAATGACTGCATGACCATTGGTGCCTTTGCTGTGGCACTACTACTTTGTCTTTGAAAACAAACAGGTTCACAGCAAAACAAAAGTTCCCCATGAGTCGATCCAGTCACAGGCATTAACACTGTAAAACGTCATATGAACATTTTGTTAGTGTTAAATCAGTTCTTTTACCTTTATTTTTAACTTTACAAATTAATTGTACGAGCTATAATATTGTAATATTATAATCATCATAGTGAGTTTATAGTATCTGAACCGGATCTTGTATGGTCACTGCCATATTCATGCACCAAGAAAGTAATCCCAAACCAACATATTTAAGAATAATAAAAAAAATAAAAAATAAAAAAAAGGGTCTTTGGAAAAATATATATTTCATAGGTTACAAGTTCAAATTGACTGATTTGCAGCAGGCTTAAGATAAATGGAATAGTACCCTGACTTATGTTTGGGCAAAAACTACCCCATTTCTTCTTACGCTGTAGTTGTAGCACACGACAGACGTTTCTTCTCATAAATCCCTCTATCAGTGAAATCCATAACCTCTCTCACCTCCGATTAAAAGCTTTTAGTGCTTCACCTGCTGATTCTGGTGAAATCTGTCTTTCGTCTGTTTTCTTCATTTGCTCTTTTCTCCCCGCCATGTTGGTTTTGATACAGACAGACCATGCATTTCTCTGATTGGTTGATCTGCCTTCTGTCTTTATTTTTTAATTTGAAGTTGGGTGTCGTATATAGTGTATTACTTGATGTAAAAATGACTGAACGTGGTGTACTTCATTGTCTCTGCAGGAAAATTCATCGCCTAGTCTGCATTTGACCCATCCCTCAATGCTGCTGTTCCTCTAAATCACGTAATGCGGTCAAGGGTCAAGAACACCTTGTTGGATGGACAACCTATTGTACTTGTTTGGGTTGATGGGGGAACCTGGAAGACCCGGAGGAAACCCACCCAGAAAACTTGCAAACCCCTCAGCCACGATGCCGCCAGTCGTCATGCAAAATCACTTTTCTATTAGAAGGCTTAATAACTACCATATGCACTTGCAAATGTTTTATAATAGAACTGACTCATCCATCAGACAGATAAAAGAGACAGACAACAGAGTGCAGTGAAAAAAGCACAAGCAGTGGGTCTCTCTCTCCTCTCAGGCATCTAACAGTGACTCATAAGACTTTATTGCATTTCTGTTTGTAAGTTCGCCAGTCTCATCCCGCTAGTCCTCCTGCTAAGTGTAAAGAAAGCACTAGAACAAGCTGCAGAGAAGGGTTAGGAGAGTTAGAAATGGGAAAAGTGATGCAGGGAGTAAAGGAGGTTTGCTGTAAAAAAAAAACCCAGAAAGTTAGAGTTTTTGTTTTGCAGTACCTGTCCGGAGTAGCGGGTCACCAGTCAATGTGCCTCGGAGGAGCTGAGGCCCGAGGGAACCTGTTCATAGTGTCGTAGGAGGGGATACTACAGGGCAAAACACAGGACACAAGGTTAACAACACAGACTAGAGGCATGATGAAGAGGAGAGGGTCGTCAGGCAGAGAGCAGGAGGCTTAGAAGTGACCAAACTGCTGGGTTTAATTAAGATGGGGGCAGGCTCCATTGCAAAAGTGCTTACTCTATTTAGATATTTGGTTAGATAAGTATAGTTGGATATGGGACTTTGATGAGTACCTTTGTAAAAGCGCTTTGAGTGCCTTAAGGGCCCGTCACAATTGCCGCATTGACCGCAGCGATCTTTCCCCCCGTTTGGTCTGCGCCAGACTTGAAATCGCCATCAGCTGCAGAGGCCGCAAAGTAGACTTTTTAGAAATCGCAGTCACAGTCACAATAGAGTACAGGCTGCGAC
This sequence comes from Lesueurigobius sanzi, assembly GCA_900303255.1. Taxonomy (NCBI): domain Eukaryota; kingdom Metazoa; phylum Chordata; class Actinopteri; order Gobiiformes; family Gobiidae; genus Lesueurigobius; species Lesueurigobius sanzi. The sequence goes on along the minus strand of OMNZ01129143.1, from coordinate 35,759 downwards.
TGGATGCGATTGGTTTGGATAGGGTCCAAATGCGAGTGGTGCAAGGAAGAAAAGCGAGCGGTGAGCGGCTGGTGAGAGTGTTTCATAGGCCATTGCGGGCAGTGGTGTGGCCTCTTCACCTGCTCCGCTACAGCATGTGACGTCAGAGACGAGCGCGCACATGTCGGTGATGCCGCACTGTTTTTGCTCGGTCAGTGGAATTGAGAACCGCGTGGAGAGCGCTGTCATGTAGCTGTATTCCTTCATCGTTCGTGCTCACTTGGACTTTATAGCTAAAGAATGGTCTTGGCGAAGGAGGGACATGGAGTAGTCTGTATTCATCCAAGAAGGACTTGGTTTTCTCTCCACGATGCTGTGACAGCTTCAGGTAAATGCATGCTGTCCTACTGTTCTATATTTAATCCCAAATACTATATGTCCAGAGTTTTAGACAGTGGAGTAAGCTAAATGCGAACTGTTTGAGAAGCCGACAGCCACACGTTCAAATAAATGCGTGGCTGCCGCTTCACTGTCTTTTTTTTGGATTCATGTTCACCTGTTGTTGAAAAAATGTTGAATCCGCAGCCGCCTGGTGCAGCGTCAAAAGGGGAGGAAATAACTTCATAAAACAATTTGTCTGTATTTGTAGGAGGTTATGTGCTCTAATACCTAGAGGTTATGCTCTAATACCTACAACATGAATTGCACAAGTCTGATAGTGACCGCTCACCAGTATTTCACCATCTGCACGGCTGAGCAGATTTATCGTTCACCATTTGCACGACCGAAGCAGTCTGCTGCAGCTAAATGCAATCGCATACGATATGACATTCAGCTGCGACCGATAATCCAACTGCGATTCACACCTTTTCATGTGGTCAGTAGCGGTCGACTGTGCAGATGTGTTCGCACGACCTTCATATTTTGAGGCCGCAAACGATTGCATAGTGCCCGTGCGCCAATTGTGACAGGCCCTTAAGCTACTGTAATTTCCGGGACTAAGAATAAAGATGGTTGCCTAAGCATTTGAAAAATTAATTTATATCTTTTGAAAGGTCAAAAGTGTGCCTGTTCAATGGCTTTTTAAAATCCGACACCAAAACTTTGGCTCAGTGTAACTGCTGATACAGAGGACCAGTCCGATACCACAGGGTGTGAATAAAGCCAACAAAAAGATGCTAAACCCAAGAGTATTTGGCAAACTAGCAAAATAAACAGTCTGGTCACTACGCTTCCCGATTCTGCCAAAGTTCTTCCACTCTAAAGTTAAAGGAAAGCATCAAAGAGGTCAAATACATGCTTTCTCTGTGATTATTTTAGTTTGACATATTGCAGAGCCTCCACCTCTGGGTGTTAGCATTAGCATTAAGAGCGGCAGCTTGGGTATTAAGAAAAATACAGCACGGTATCAAATCAGCAAAATGGTTTAGATACAGTACTTGCAGATATCAATACCTGGAATATTTGTGACACCGGCTTAAAAATAAAAGGATCAATGATGAAACAAGACTAATCATTATTGAAAGATGTTAGTCAAAGTCGGGCTGTTTCTCAAAGGGAAGTAAAAACCCAGTGCTCCCTGTAATTTCACCACTCTGCTCTCTGCCTTCGGGCCCGTTACTGAGGGTTGGCTCCACGCGGTCCAGATGCAACTTAAAAATACAAAATACACCACATGCAGTTAGGCGTGTTGGTTGGGGTCAGTTCGGAAAAACAAAAGAGGAAGCAGAAGCGCGGACATGCTTGCCTCTCTCGGAACAAAATGACCAGGTGCACGTTCACGGGACACTGGCTGATTCTAAGCAACAGAGGGAGAGAAAGGTTGACACAGGCACATGCAGAGGGTTAGTCGTGTGACCCGGAAAAGTCATGGGAGGAAATGGTGGAGGAAAGCTCGAAAATGTGTGGATCAGATTGTGTTTTAGGCTTTTTGCATACGAGCTTCTCCTTTAAAATGGCCGACAGAAAGGATAGGTTGTGATAAGTGACTATTGGTTTATTTTCTTTTGCAATCAGGGCCGGCCCAAGCATTTATTCATAACGGGGCCTGTTAAGAAAATTGTACTTACATCTATAATTCTTTTTGCAGTGTACTAGTTATTTTGAGGAGACATTCGACATTTGAGGGACATTTGTGATGCACACAACACATGTATTACAAATGTTTGCACTATTGGGGGCCCCCTGGTGGTCTCGGGGCCCTAAGCAGCTGCACAGTCTGCTTATTAGGCTGGCTATCTTACTCAGGTACACGAGATTTAAGATTTTGGATTATATTGTTGCCAGCAATACAAAACATGGTCCATGACCAGCTATACATAGAAAATGCTATCTGTGCAGTGGGTAATCAAAGAAAGTACTGTATTTGGATCATGACCAGGGATGTCATGATTCTACATTTTTAGAACATTTTTCACGGTTTGTCAAAATTAAGGAAGAAAATACAGAAAATTTCTCAAAACCTTAAAAGTATAAAGTCTTATTGTTCACAAAATAAGTCTTATTGTTCATTAAAATTGAATATTACTATTTGCCATACCTAAATTAAGTAAATTGGTGTGATTGTTTTGAAAATATATTTTATAATAAGACATTTTCTCTGATCGGTTCTCTCATGGATTCAATATTAAGAGAGATTCACTTTCCTTTTTACCGTGACATAACAAACACAGGCTTCTTTTGACTCCTCTGGCGACTTTATGGAATTATCAGCAAAGATGGGTAAGATTTACTCTCTGCACATTGGATTTTTGGGATCGATTTAACCTACCGTGAGTTTTTATTACCGTGATAGATAAATGCTTGTGTTTTATCTTAGTAATCGGGTGAAACGTTGGGTGCAACACGGCGTATCTTTGAGTAATACTTCTGACAGTGGCTCCGAACAATGAATGCATCTCCCATGACTTTTCTATTTTTCGCCGATGTTCAAACTTCCCGCTGACCCTGTTGAAAACATGCATTATCACCTCGGCTTCGGAAGTCCCCAGCCGCACCCGCCGTGCACCCACTCCCATCATCATGCAAGCCGCAAAACCCATACCCACTTTACCTCATCATCATCGGGTTAGGAATACCTTGTGCGCGCTCGCAATAACCATTATTACCAATTTCCAGACTGAAAAATCAAACCAAACAAAACATAGGAATGGACATGTAGGGTGAGGCAAGGCATGCTTTCTGTTATAAATGAATGTTACATGGAGGTTAGGGCTTTTTTTCATATCATAAAGCTTTTGAATAGAAATCTAACAGTATTTACACATAGAAGAAAGGTGGATTTTTTCTTTTTTTTTAAGGTAATGTTTGCAAGAGCCCTTCGTTACAAGTAAGGGACACTTTTTAGAAGGTAGCAGTAGCACACCACAAGAAGCGTCCACCCATAGAGCAAGCACCAAGATTCTAGTAAACGTTTGTATTTACAGGCTATATAGAGAAAAGCATAGAGTGAAATAAGAGGAAATAATTTGAGGTGGTCTTACGTTTTCATGGGAAAAGTTTCAATGCTAAAAAAATAGACAAAAATAACGAATTTAATGTCTAGGGTGAAACAAGAGGATTTCAAAGCACCAGAAGAAGTCACAAGACCAGATTCCATTGAATAAAATGGAAGGAAATGAACAGGAAAAATAATAAGAGTAAACGTTTGTAAAGTGCGTCGTGCTTATACAAATGAATGGAATGTTATGGGGAAAGGAAATGGCAGAAATGGTTATCACAAAGTAAAATGCCAAGTCCCAGAGACAGAGGTACTGAAGAAGAAAGGAGGAATAAAAGGAAGAGAATAATGATTAAAACATCATAGTGACTTAGAGAAAAGACTTTAAAGGTTAGAAAAGAGTTAAGACGTTTTTAAGAAATGATATAGACTGGTCAGTAATTTTGAGTTCGCGTCAAATTTAGTTTGATAGATAAATGGCAGCATTTGCCTGAGGAAGGCCGTAGTGCCGAAATGTTGTTTTGTCCTTAATAAATACTTTGCAAGTCAGGCAGTGTGCGGGATTTCTTAATCTATCAATATTGGGTTCCTCCCTCGCCTCCGCACACCTGCCCTAAGAATTTGATGTGC
>OMNZ01129143.1:9879-25403 GCA_900303255.1 Lesueurigobius sanzi | reverse complement strand
TTCACCTGTACTGTCCCGGCTTAATAAGGTGGACATATCTTGCTGATGAGGCTTAAAAACATTCTGTACGCAGGGCCTGAGCATTGGTATTTGATGATTTAGAAATAAAATAATGTCTCTTGCTCTAAAATACTATAGCGTCAGGGCTGGTGAGGATTTGGCCTGGAGCGCCCCTCGCAGGCAGCAGTGGGAATAATTTAGGAGAAGTAAACTTGTACTCAACCGAAGAAGTCAACCAGAAAAAACGACCAAAGTGAACAGGATTAAAGTGAAATATTACTCCATGGTCTGTTTTTGATGAGGGGACATTATAACATCTGATAATCTAAAAGGTTAATTTAGGGGTCCACACTGTGAATAGACTTCTTCCAGACACACTACTAAACACAATTTTTCCCCCCTCATAAATCAAAATGTGTGTTATTATTGCAAGTGAATACAGAAACATAAGCTCTTGTAATAACACAGAAAATGTTAGCTACGCCCTTGTAACATGTTTTACCATTTATCTTTCTTACCATAAGGTCTGTTTGAGCCTCCAACTCTCTTGCATATGACAGAAGATCCACAGCAGTAACTCCTTTGTTGACCTGATGGAACAATTGGATTATTAAAAACATTCATATTAGAGATGCACCAATCCAGCTTTTTCATAATACAACAGTCTACCAATAATTGCCGACGCTTCTCGTTAGCATAGCCTACTTAGCCTCACAATTTTGGATGTAACTCGATACGTACTTTATCGAGTTACAGTACAGCCACAACTGCGAGGCTAAGTAGGCTATCAGCACCGGATACGGAAATGGAAGTGGCATTTGTTGAGCTAATGCTAGCTTGACTCGAAAGGTATACACAGCGTCAACTGGTGTTTGAACATCTACCGATACCCACTACCAATGTGATTTCCTTTAAAATAGTAGATCAGGGGTGTCCAAACTTTTTTCATCAAGGGCCACATATTCAAGTGGGTACAGCATGGAGGGCCACAGATCGGTGGCCAGCGCAGTCCAAAATTCAACTGGGTTGATTTAAAGAGAGGTTTAAACCTTCTCCCCACACCTTTAGTTAGTCTGGAACCTGTCTCACAATTAAAATAAAGTTTTTGAGGCTTTAATTGTGCAGAAAACCTGTTAAACCTGCAGAAAAACATCATCTCTGACGACATGTGCCAATTCAACACGAAGATTTTGGGCCACCAAAAATTGGTCTGAGGGCCGCATTTGGCCCCCGGGCCGCACTTTGGGTATGCCTGTAGTAGATGGTTTGTTGTCTTTGAAGAGATTGCATTCAACAAGTATAACTGGATGTTGGCCCTAGGCATAGGCGAAGCAAACTGCTACCTAGGGCAAACATTGCAGTTTTTTGAGCATAACTTTGGAACAGAAAGTGATAGAGGCTTACGCATTTTTGTCTTGAAAGCTAGATGTTTCAAGCGGCTCCCTCTACGCCTCCGGAGAGTTATGTAACATCGCAGTGAAAATTTGTAGTTTAAATATTCATATTAAAAATGTTCCAATTAAAAATGTCCAAATGGCGTTGAAAGGATTGAAAGTAAAAAAAAAACACCAAATATGTGGAATGCCAAAGGGCCAAAAAATCTAGCAAGATATTTCCTAGAAAAAAAGTAGCCATTAAATTCTTCCTGGAATGTCGTGGGTGCTCGGGGGGTGTGGTTTTTTGAGAGGCTTAAGTCCAGTATTGCCTATAGGGAACCAAATTGATTGTTCTCACTCTTATAGGCTACATGACAATTTAGACATACAGTGATCTGGTCATTGAACGGTTACATTGCAATAAGCCTATATTCCATAAGTAAGAGTAGTTTGTAAGTAATCTTTCATCACTTAGGTGACTACATTAGTGACCTCTTTCACATAATTAGCAATGCCAGCGCTGCTAACGGTGGTATTTTAAATGCTAACAACCTTTTGACTGCACAAGGGAGAGTCAATTCTAGTTGGTGAAAGTAGTGTTTTCAGACAAAACCGTTGCATGTTCAGTATTAGATCTTTTGAATTGATAGCGGATCCAGTATTTTTTTCTGGATCAGCATATCCAATCAGTATCGGTACATTCCTAATTATGTTCTTTGTCCAAGAATAATGAACAAACATATTACTACTGAGCCACTGCTGCTCCCACTCGTTATTTACATTACTACGCTCTTACCAGTCCAGTGCCCCATAATATCTTTGAAAGGTAAGAATACATTATACTCCGAGAACAAAACCTCCCAGTCACTCCCCCCAGACATTCGTAAAGTTTGGGGACGCCACACTCTTTTCCTTGGCACCAGTGGTTTGATATCACCAGGCTCAGCGCTCCTTATAGAAACATAGCATAGTGTATAATGTCATGGCTCTTATCAGCTAATGCCTGTAGAGTGTAAGGGAGCGACAGTCACGGGGCTATTTCTGGAGCTATACGCCATTTCTCGAGGTCGGGTTAATATGTACAGTTCAAGCTCTTGCAGTTGTCTGTGGCTTCACGAGATCAGTTATATAAATGGTATAGTAGCAGTATCTAATTTCAAAGTTGAACCCTGTCCTTCAAAATGATCCCTAGCGAAATCACTGCTTCCAATGAACATGCATTTTCCATGAAATTGTAACATAAGTACACAATAAGAACTATACTTTACATACACAATGATCTTTGTTGTTAGTGTTCAAATTACATTGGGTGAAAAGGATAACTTCTCTCCCTAAAATACTATTTTACGAAGAAAAAAACATACATTGAGCCTTTAGATTTAGACTTTTCAATGACCAGTAGAGAAATTATACATAAAAAATTGACTATTTAGCCTATATCCCTTCATAAAAATTACTATTTCGAATGACGAAACCTCAAATCTAGGTATTCAGGGCTGCTCTTTGAGTGACAGAGGTACAAAAGGGGCAGTCCCGTATTTTTTGCTGATTGAAGAAGTTTTTTCAGATACTTTTGGGTGCGTTGGCTCCTGATAGCTGGTATCCCCGCTAGAAGTGCACAAACGTATAAATATTTCAAGATGTATGTATTTCACATGTTGCTTTTGTGCAATCCGAGTACGAAAAGTAAATACTAGAACCAAGAATCAAGAAGTAGAAGTAATATCAAGAGGTGGATTAAAGTATTACTTCTCATCATATCATTGTTTCTGGTTCACCTCTTCCAGGTAGTCGGCGTGGTTGATTTCAGACAGTCCGGCCTCAGAAAAATCGCGAAGATTCTGTTTTCCTTCTTCCTCCAGCAAGATTATAGTCTTCAGATCGATCTTTACGGTGTCCAGCTCATCCACCACATCCTTAGTAAACTGAAAACAAGCAAAAAAGGTTATAATATTACAACGTGTAAACCCCTGGATGTGTGTCAATAGTTGTGTGCATTGGTTGGCGAATAAAACTTCCCCAAACAACACCAGAGTTTTCTCAAAGCGTGTCTTGTAATAGTAATGTGTAATTCTGACACCGAAAAGGAAAACATGGCTTGACCTTCGCCACATGAAAAAAGAACATAAGAAAAAATGTTGGCTTGAAAAGTTGTTTGCTGCAGAGAGGTCATAGCGGGACTTTCATGGAGTTTGGCTTTTTCACCAGCGCAAAATGTTTCCTCTGGGCACAAAGCTGGGGCAGATGGAAATGTGAGCATGAATATTTAAACTGTATGTTATTGTCCGCAATTCCGAATCCATTTGGACTTGCCCTCAAACTTAAGTTAATATGCCTGGTTTTCTTACATAAAAGTTAAATACACTTTAGGCATGACATTTTGGCTAATGTTAGCTACTTTCTAGCCACAAGCGACTTCCAAAATACACATAAAAGTTAAAATATTTACATTTAGAGGAAAATGTAAATGACCCACAAACTAAATTTTGAAATATTTGAAGCTTGCTTAGGGTGACCGGACATACCATAACCATTAATTTGTCCCAGTTTTACACCCTTTTTTCAACTTTGCCTGACCCAAAGCTAGCCTGGGAATACCCATGCTGCTCGCGCTCAAATTTTTTCGAACTGCTTCACAGCCTGGAAACCATGGCCCAAATCTTCGCAGGGATTTGGGGACCAATCACAGAACGGGGACGAACGGCAAGACGATGACGCGACACTATTGGACAGACTGGATTAGCTGAGGCTCAAACATCATCGGGTACAATTGATTCGATTGGCTCTGGGCTACGTGCAGATGCATATGATAGACATTTGTAGCGTCCAATAAACGGCTATGGACAATCGTAAACCACCCCTCTCCTACGAGAATATGAATGGGTGGTTCCCAGACTAAATATTCACTTGTTATATTTAGTCTGGTGCTAGCCAGGCTAACCCAAAGCTGCATTTTTTAATTTTTTTCTTCACTCGAAACTTGGGTCGTTTTCACACTGCCTAAAGGGGCTGTCGGCCTGAGAGCGGCGCTTTAAGGTCTGTGTGAATCCAGCTGCACCACTTTAGACCGGTCTAAAGAGCCGAACTCGGAGCAGGTCTCGGAGCAGGTCTCGGAGCGGTCTCAGCCACACTATCTTGCGCCGGGTAGTTTCAATTTCACTACGCTTTTTGAGAGAAGAAAGGGCTATAGCATGTAATATTCTATATGCTACCTCACCTGCAGGACGGTAACATGCGTCTGACGAGACTAAATTGGATCAACATTAACACTTGGTTACATCTCTCTCTCGCGCGCTTTCTCTCCCTCTCCACCTCTGCGCAGTCAAGCCTCTCTGTTTTAACACACAGCACTGTTCTCCTGTCAGTGGCACATCAGCCTCACTGTATTTAGCCACGAGAGCGAGAGAGAAATGCCCCCCGTGCAACATCTGGGAAGGGCACGCCTGCTGCATGTCACCGTATGGACACGGCTGTGATCGCTTGACGCTCGTTGTCATGGATCAGTTTGGTTAACAGCTGATTTTGGCCACGTGCCCATGGTGCGACCCATAAGCAGCACATGTGAACACCACTGAACTAGAGCGAAAGTAAAAAAAAGCTGAAAATAGAGCGATCTCAAGTCGACCCGTGAACAGCTCCAACTACAAACAACCTTAATGATTTTTGGCCGGGTGTGCATCAAACACAATTCTCATAGCAGCTGAACCAATTCAAACCCTTATGTCTATCACCATAATGATGATTTGTTCATTTAATTGACTGAATAGTTAATAGTAAGAGACCTTTACAAGCAAACAGTTTCACCATTCAACGTGGGAAACAAGTCACAATTTTGCTTCTTCCCATTGTGTCCCAGGTGTTAATAAAGAAAATCTGGTCACCCTAAGCTCACTTGCTCATTCTAAAATACTTTCTCAACAGAAATCTGCCTGAAAGAGTTGGTTACATAGCTTTTGAATAGCAATTTTCAAGTTTACAAAGTTTCAGTAGCATAGTGTGTTCATGCTAGTTAGCAACACGACAACAGAAATGTTAAAAATAGATTGTAATAGCCTGAAATACCAATCCTGAAAACTAGCTTACAGTATTCCTCTTTAGCTAGCTGCTTCTGTTAAGCTAGAAAAGCAGCAAGAAAGACTAAACGACAAACAGTTTGAGTTTCAGTTCTGGGAAGTCGTGCTTGACAAACTAAAGGCAGCTTTCTGGTAAACAGTTTGATGTTTCTCTCCAATAAATTCCTGAAATCCTGACTAATCATTTAAGATCACAATTTACTTTTACAGTGATGACACATGTAAACCACTTCAACCAGGACTGTAAAATATTAGAAGATCAAGCTGTCAGTCATTTATTCCCATAAAATATTCAAAGAGGCTAAGCTGAATCTGATTCTGGGAGCACTTTTCCCACAAACATTTCAAATAAGATGAATGAGTGCGGCGCAGAAGCAGGTGGCGGCAAGTTGCTGCCAATATCAAACTGGCACCGAGGAACCGTGAAGATTTTGCTGAATGTGGTGAGTCTATGGTAATACATTTGAGAGATAATCATTAAGTACAATAGCAGTGATGCGTGGAGAGTAGAGAGGGGAACAAAACAATGCCCCAGAATCAGATCTACGTAATTAGGGCTGGGTATTGTTAAACCATACCACTATGGTTTCAAAAAGAATCTAGGTACTAATAGTCTCGGGGGAAAAGTGGTACGGAAAACTGGTACAGCCAAGGGTGTAAAATACGGGGGGGATAGGGGGGTTATAACCCCTCCAATATTTAAACCTGACTAAGTTAACCCCCCCCAAAATTTTTGTCCAAACAATAGGGGGCTCAGTTTTGACCCCCCCCCAATATTCGATCAAAAGTTACTCCCTTGGGTACAGCAAAATATTCTCCTTTAGATAGCAAGTTTTAATGCCTGGTGTATAATATTGTTCTGTTTCATGGTTCTTGATCAGTGGTTCCCAACCTTTTTTGGCTTGCGTACCCCTTGTGCCTTTTAAATATACTCCAAGCACCCCCTGCCTCGATTGATTCGATGATTAGTTAGAAAGTGGATGACTAAAACTCCCATTTATCAGTAATAGGGCTACTAATTATTCTCAAAGTCTCACTCTTTACAGTTAAATGTTTTAAATAGCTTTTCTTTGAACATAATAATCAAAAATACATTGGAAAACATTGTTATATATGACCAATAATTTAGTATCGGGGTTGGGAAAAAGTATTTTTCAGATACCGGTATTGTAAACCAAGTATCGCTACTGTAACGGAACCCAGCCCTTGATATAATGGGAGTGCTGGACATTTTGAGGCACACAGGACACTGCTTTTCAACAGGTTTCATTTATTTGCTGGCATATTTAGTCACCAACAGAGGTTTGGAAAAGGCCATATAACACTATCTGGTGTTAATCAGTGGACATAATAGATTTTTATTTTTGAAACCAAAGACTTGCCTAGTCTTTATGCAGCATATTGTTCAGTAGTTTATTAGAAAAGATGGTACACACTTGTATTATCCATCATTTATGCCAGGGGTGCCCAAAGCTTTTTCGATGAAGGGAAAATAGGCTATGGAGGGCCATTAGCGGGAGAATACTGTTGTTTGTTTTTCTTACAGAATATTAAAAACTTTCTTGAACACATTTGCTCGTGAGCATGGAGAGAAACGATATAAAAATCCCAAACATATGTACATCTATAGTAAAATATGCAGAGTGACCCATAGTTTAAACGAGCGTTTGTGCAAAGACCTTTGGGGCGACATTTTCAACGACCAGGAGCAAAGAGACAAACTAATTACTAATCAAACGTCAGCACAATTTAACTTTTTATCACTTTTTGTTTGGACTTCAGCGAATTTTAGTTCAAAATGGGGGTATTAATGGGTAAAAATGCGCGGAAATAAGTTCATTTGAGTGAAAAAGAATCTAGTTTGTTGAGGGATTTTCACAATTAAAGCCCAATCATACAATTAAACAGGGATTTTCCAAAGTAAAAGCCTGTTTTTTTTTTTATCGGATTTCAAATACAGTTGGTTCTTTTTGCGATGTTGTCTGGTTTGGTTTAGTCCTGAGTTCATTCTGGTTGGACTTCTGATAGTTTTAGATCAATAAAACAAGCTACTTATCAAAAATAATAATTTATCAGTGCAAAAAATATTTGAGAAATGAGGGGAATTTCTGGAAATGCATATTTTTTCATTGATTTGTGCAGGTAAAAATTAGATAGATCTCAATTTATGTTACATTATTTAAGAATGTTTTTTCTTCTTATTGCAGATACTATGACAAAATCTATCTGTGGCTGTAAATGTCAGCAGTAAATTAACAGTGTTTAACCCCATAAACCCAAGTCTAAACCAGGACTAAACCAGGCCAGATAAACCCAGGACTAAAAATGTAGAAAGACCAAATGTAAACAGATCTATGATTAAAATCCTTTAGTAGGAGATGTTGTTGTGGTGTCTTTAGTAACTATTGACAGTCCATTCAGTCACAAATTAATCAAAGTATGTATATAACCACCATCTTGAGGGCCAAATTAAATGCCTTGGAGGGCCGAATTTGGGCACCCCTGAAACCAAACTCATAGATCTATCAAATTCCCTGTTCCTAAACTTAATTTTTGCCATGACATCTCACGTTTTCACCCCTGATTGGCTGGCTGTAACATTGGTCCTGGGAAAACAACTTGGACACTGGTCCTGGATTCTTCATTACTTGGTGATATCAGATCCAGCAGGTAGCCGAGCGCCTTTACTTTTCGTCACGCTCCAGGATGAATTTGCTAAAGGGTTTCTGGTTGGTTTCCTCTATTTTCACTGCATGGCCATGGAGATGGACTACAACCTACAAGCAACCCTTACAACATGTAATCCTTTTTGCATAACACGTTTGACAATCACCTTTAAAGCATTTTCTCACATAACTAACACCTTTCTCGTACATTTATGTGAAAAGCTCAACTGCTTACAACTTGTAATTTGCAATGGAAGTGCTCTGTCTTTCTGGTAATGTGTGCTCGAGATACAGGAGTGTGTTAAGTCCAAACATACTGTATGATGCCATTGATTTGCTATTAATCAATGATTCATTAGCAAATTATCTGTTGATTAATCATGGGTTAAAGCATTACCTTTGACAGCCCTATCACATATACATTTCTGAGGCTAATGCTCTGCTATTGATTTAGTCTATTTTCCAGACTACCTGGTTCATATGTCAATATTTCCTGCACACTGGAAGATTTCTTAAATCAAAATCACCAACCCCAATCACTCTCTCTACTTTCTGATGTGCTCCTGACATACTCACCGTGGACGTGTTGAGGAACGAGGTGATGTTAAAGACTTTGTCCAACCGTAAGGCTGAGTAAATGCCTTTGTTTTCTTTGCAGGTACTAAGAAAGAAAGAAAGAAAGAAAGAAAGAAAAAGGACGCAGAGATGAGTGACCAATGTCAGATTAAGAAAAAAACATTTGCTGCCCCCAAGTGAGGGTCCATGGAATTGCAATTTCTTCAAGCACATTCTGATCTGCAATGCCAAAGCTATTTCAAAAATCCAGTTAGACACCATAAAAAAGTTGTTTAACATAACAGAACTCATCCCTGTAAAGAATGGGGACGCTAGAACTGTTAGGAATGAGTTAGGACACAACACAAATGTTATTCTAAATTGTGTTTAAGACGAGACACTGCAGCTGAATAGGGAGTCTGTTGCTGCTACTGAAAGGAAGAACTCGATGTAAGAGTAAAGTGTGAACTTGATTCACTGGTACTTAGCGTCTGGGTGAGATGTTGTCCACATATTTACTTCACTGGCTTGTCCCAGAGAGGATATTTATATGTCAATATTTATCCCTGGACTCGCGGGGGAGAGCAGTGAAAGTGCAGCTGGAGTCATTTCCTGGTCCTTCATAAAACACCCATCGTAAAGGGCGAGTCTGGTCATTTTTCTACTTTAGTATGGTAGAATGTTTAGGGACCAAACTACACAGAAATCTAAAAACCCATGAAAAATCTATGGTTTCATCTGCCCTGTCTCACCTTAAAATCTATAAACAATGAAAGTAAACAAAATGGACAAGGAATCAGGTATAGCCCCACATCCTTTACCTTCTCAGAGCAAAACAATAATCTGTGAAATGGTGCCCATGTGTCTGTTGGTACCTATAGAAGCTCTCCACAGTCAGGTCTAGCTCAGAGTCGTTGTACATGTAACCAGGGAGGAAGTTCTTCCATTCGTGGTTGATCAGGTACGGAGTGTCCACCACCTGAAACAGACACAACATCACAATCAGTATCAGATTACAATTACATTCAAGTAAAAGTATGAAAGTATCCACACTTAAAGGTTCTTTATATGTAAAAAGTATTACGTAAACCAGGTCTACATCACTAAATCAAGTCTAAAGGAGACTAAACCAGGTCTACACCACTAAACCAGGACTAAACCAGGTCTAAACCAGTACTAACCCAGGTCTACACCACTAAACCAGGACTAAACCAGGTCTAAACCAGTAATAACCCAGGTCTACACCACAAAACCAGGACTAAACCAGGTCTACACCACTAAATCACGTCTAAACTAGGACTAAACCAGGACTATATCAGGTCTAAACCACTAAATTAAGTCTAAATCAGGACAAAACCAGGTCTACACCACTAAACCAGGACTAAACTAGGACTAAACCAAGTCTACACCACTAAATTGGTCTAAACCAGGTCCAAACCACTAAATCAGGTCTAAACCAGGACTAAGCCAGGTTTAAACTGGTCAAACTCAGGTCTTAACCAGGACTAAACCATGTCTAAACCACTAAATCAGGTCTAAACCACTAAACCAGGACTAAACTAGGACTAAACTGGGTCGAAACTGGTCAAAAACCGGAAATAAATCAGTTCTAAACCAGGTCTAACTGAAGAAACAGAACAAACTAGATTATTTGGCTGTTCCTCGTCACTTTGAAAACACATTTTGTTTAAACGACTATCGACTAACACTAGGGATATAACCATTCACTCAAGCCCCGATTCGATTTTAAGTTCCCGATTTCGATTTTTTTTGTATCTTTTTTTTTCAAATGAATATGACTCATTTTATAACCAAAACGTTTATTTTATTTTAACATAATGCATTTTTGTCCTGGGCTAACGGCCTCTAGGGGCGCTCTAGCAGAAATAAGACAGTGTCAGTGCCCTCTGCTGGACAGGTGTGGAATTCCTTCCTTTAAAAAAAAATCTTGGCTGCCCTCTAGTGGCTGGATTGAGCATTTTAATCATTTCTTTAAAATTTCACAACTCTTCACAACTCCTGACAGGAATGGGCTTTTTTTTATTTTTTTTTCTGCTGCAATCGATCGATTCTTTTTATCTTTACATCGATTCACATTTGAAGCACTTTAAATCGATTTCAATCGTGTTATGGAGACACACTGATAATGCCCTTATTATTATTTTTCAGAGGCATGGTTTACCTTAAAGAGTTCTTTGGTGTGGAAAGCCTCACAAACAAGTTTCTCCACGTTTCCCCCGCTCACAAAGAGGATGGTGACCACTCCCATGAGCACCCAGGAGAAGATCAAGCTGAAGCCAACTCCACTGTGTTGAAAAGACAGATTTACAGGTTCAGTGTACAATACAATAGGTTCAGAAGGTTTTCACACCTTTACTTTGCCCTGTCCCAAACTTTTGTGACTACGGAACAAGCCTGACTGACAGCCTACAAAGACATGCTCCCAACAATAACACATTAAAATATAGCAAGAAGTTGAACAACTTTAGTCGGGGGGAATCATAGTGACACAAGCATTCAAATCCAAATAACTCTCAATCAAATTTGAGTTACATTTTTTATGAATTTTCTCTTTTTTCCACACGCTACTCGTTTTGCACATGAGCAAACGCTTGGTAAATGACCCCCTTCGTTATTCAGTTTAAAATTGAGAGCTACTGACGCCATTAGCATCGTCCCTCCCGTGTTGGAGATGCAGCCTCTGGTCGTGGGCGATGCGTGTTTGTCGTATCCCAGAGTTCCACACAGCAGGCCCAGGTAGTTAAAGGCCAGAACAAGGACGATCATACAGCACAGACCGATGCACCCGGCCCATCTGCAACATAAATACACAAAAGAGTGACTAAACTAAAACGAGAAATGAGTCATTATGACCTCTGAAGTCGTACCTGTAGAAGTCCATCTGGTCGATTTCCGGGTAGTAATCCTCGATTTTGGCATGAGCGTGGCTTACGAAAATTGTGAAGTTGTTGAGGGAGCTTTGCACTGGGAATACTTTGGAGAATTTTGTAATGTTTTTGCCGATATCATCCAATAAATTACGCACACCTGAAAAGCAAAACAATGAATAATGCCAAGAAAACCAACATTTGATTAAGTTTCAAAGAACTTACTGTCTACAACACTTCTGGTCTCTTCTATGACGATGTGAGGCGTGTCGTTCAAAGACGAATAGCCCTGTAGAAAACAAAACAAACACGGATAATTACTTGACTTATTTGATTGAGGACATAATTTAAATAAATATTTTAGAGAACTTACCCTTTGGACTACTTCACTGAGGTCCGTTTTTAAAACTTCTTTAACTTTTTCAAGTTGCGGTTTCACATTAGGTAACTAGAGTGGAGTGAAAAATATTGAATTTAGCACTGCTACATGATCATTTAGTGCTCAAATTTCCTTCAAGACATGTGGTATGTATTGCCGGCAGCTAGCAGCTTTTAAAGGTCTTTCATCGTAGAGCAAAAATTGTTGCCCTCTTGCAGAAAAGACTGGTGCACTTCATTCGTGTCATGTCATGAACTATCTTTAGCGACCCCCAGCCCGGTAGCAGCACACGTGTAGTTAGCAGGCTAGCTGTTGTTAGCATTACTGGGATAAATCACTGAAGGTTTGGACGTGGAATGCCAGGAAAGTTAGAAATGAGTTTTGACAGGAGCTAACAGCTTACACTTGAGCTGTCATTGCTTCAAAACGACAGATACCGGGCAGGGCTCCAGTCATGTGCAAAGCTACAACTAAAAATGTGGTCCTGTTGTGGCTGAAGGTGCAAGAAACGAGGAATGACATTTAGGACTATAAAATATTTATCTGATATTCCCAACAACAGGTAGACATTTGTTTATCGTTACTATGACAACAGCTAACAGAAAGGTTAACGCCCCCTTTTCGGTGACATCAGAGGCTACGTCATGTATGTATGCATATTCGTCATAGGTCAAAAACGAAGCAAAATCTGCTGGTAACAATGGAGTGTTGGCCGACAGGAATTACGGCTGAGCTACGTCACTCTTTCAAGTCGCCGGCATCCTGGCATTATTACCCGCGTGAAGTTGGCGCTGATCTGCAGCTGGGACAGAGACTGGCGGATGTTCTGGCACAGTTGGGCCGTGGTGGCGTCCGAGTCCTCGTCGTGGCAGCCCGGGTCGTTCAGCGTGCGGTTGATGCTGGTCCGCACCAGGCTGAGGTTGAAGTTGAGTTTCCCTGTTCCATCCTTGAGGATCACCAAGGAGCCGCTGACGTTCTCCAGAGCCTCCTTTGTTTCACGCATGGCTGCAGTGCGAAATGAAAACTAAATTATTCATGGGAGTTATAACCAAGAATGAGATGTAGCACATAATTATATTCAAAACATAACATTTTTTAAGTTAGGCTAAAAGTTATCGGGCTAAAATACTAGTATTGATGTCCCAGTATTGATGGCTTAAAGTGGACATATCACACATAGTTCACCGTTTATGTTTTTTACATTTTAAAATTAGAAATTGTATGGAAAAGACACTAAGCAGCGAGAGACTGGGCTGGTCACGGTTTTGAGTTGACCTGGAGGGCCCTCGGCATAGCAAGACATGCCAAAAACAGTTTAAAAATAAGCTTTCACTTTCATCTAATGACATGCTAGCAAATCACTGGCAACGTGATGGATACACTTTGAGCTTGGACCGGGTCTCGTGATGGAATATGAATTTTAAAAAGGTGAAGGGCAGCTTTGTGTTGCCTTAGTGATGCAACAAAATGTGGGAAATAGAGATTGGAGCACTTCAGCAGCAGAGGTAGTTGATGACAAAAAGTAAACAGGAAGGATTTTTGGGGACAGAACAATGTTATTATGTGGATAAAAGTTTAAAAAAAGTCAATTTTGCATGATATGTCTCCTTTAAGTTGTTTAGTTTTACCTTAGCATTTATTCAAGGGACGATGACACAATAAAGTCACACAGACACAGATGCCCTGCTCAGATTATAGTTCATATACAGCTAAACTCCACCCATAGATCCCAGATTACAGCAAATAATTTAACAGTGCCTCAAAAAAGAGCCAAGTATCATAAATCCAGACTCTTAGTTACACTTTCCATAGCTGTCGCTAAAGCATAAGTTATGCATGAACACATTTAACAAAGACACAGCCAGGGGGCACACTGAAGAGGACCAGGCCTGAGCCGAGCTTGTGCTGAACTCATTGTCACTTTTCTGATGTCGTCCCAGTGTAATAAACATGCTAATTCATAGACACCATACACAAGCAGATTAGTGCTCTTCTCACCAGTGGGAAATTTGGTGTTGCATAAGTAAAAGTTGCCTGGAGCGGTCTTTAAAATTATTCAAAATGAAAAGTGCAACAGCATGGTGACCTTGAGTGCCACAGAGGGGGCTGTAAGAAGAATGAAGAGACTACTTAATGGTTTTAGGGATGAAGCGACTCGACTCAGGCCGTCGGGAGACACACAGACAACGTACAATGTAGAACTCATTCTGCTTCAGAAAGACATCAACACTGATTATGTTGGTTTTAACTCATTCCCGAGATCCAACTCAACACGAGGAGAACACAGGCGGAAAAGAAACAAAGGCTTCTAGTTAAAGTGGACAGAAAATGACTGCACAATAATTAAGAACTCTTCAGGAACACTAAAGCTTGGGTGCCTCATGTATTTTCTTGCTTGCTGAGTAAATCTCTCAATAGCTAACCGAAGTACCTAATATTATGGTATACATGTAATTATGGTGAGACACTGCAGGTGAATTAGCCTGGCAAGTCCAGAATGATACCCCTCTGTATTTTGATACAGAGGGATATCGGTCTGGTCAGCCGTCTCGCTGGCGCCTCGACTAAGCTCAAACAGAACCGTGTGATCAGATGTGTTTGTTTGCAGCGTCACTTTTGAATTCAAGGATGGTGCATGGAGCCAAGTTTGTTTCACTCAGCCGTGAATTCAGTTTTAAATGACCAAAAACACATGGACAGTAGGTGAGCGGCGTGACTTATAATCCTGTTCAAATATCAACGCGGAGCGGATAATAACGTCATAACATCAACACACGTCCGCCCTTCACTGGTCGGTTTATGTCCTGATGGATCTGCCCTAAAAACCAGTGACTAGACTCAGTCGCTGGTACAACGCAGAGTCAGAGTACAATTTAAAATTTTTAGATAAAACAAACATAAAACAAAATGTGTTGCAACTTTCCATATACTGCAAGAATAAGGCATAGGCAAATATTTTTAGAGGGGATTTTCAGGGATTTTTTTTTTTTTTTTGTGTAATAAAAAGTCATTTTGAGAAAAGAGGCTCTGCATATAATAATTTATATTATATAATTAATAATTAAGCGTCTTTGAGTGTCTAGAAAAGCACTACACACAAAAAGTGTTACTATAATTCAGGGTTTATGCAGGTAGCAGAAAGTCAAATTGAATGTTTTTTAATGCCATTTTAATGCCAAAATACTACATTTTTAATGCCACAAACACCAAAAATCGGTGCATATGTATTATTCATTTCCATATTCAATAGGAAATTTGATACAACAGACAACTTTCCAACAGAAATAGTGTATCATTTCTGCCAAAACTTTAGTTGAGATCCTATTCTTTGTGTTTTTGACGAAGCAGTAAAATTAGGTGAGCAATAATAATAATAATAATAATAATAATAATAATGATTTGGTTTTATATAGCGCATTTCTGGACACTCTTTACATGGCATTATTCGTTCACTCCATACTTGGTGGTGGTAAGCAACTATTGTAGCCACAGCTGCCCAGGGGTAGACTGACAGAAGCATTCACTCTCTTGCTACATCCACACAGGCAGGTGGGTGAAGTGTCTTGCCCAAGGACACAACGGCAGTG